>JACGCM010002095.1:0-31215 GCA_014058105.1 Kingdonia uniflora | reverse complement strand
TCCGGGCGGTAAAAAGAACACCGCCAAACTCGTAAAAATGAGTTTGAGAAACTCGTTTTTGTGCTGCAGAGAGGCCAAAGTTTGAGTTTGGGGTTGAGTTTGAGTTTGAGTTTGAGTTTGAGTTGACAAACCTAACCCAAACCCAAACTCTGCTGGAGATGCTCTAAGCGATAAAAGTTTGTATACCTATTCAAGAAGGAGGCCTTTGAATTAGAAGCTTAAAGGAAGTAACAATGCTATGCTCTGCTGAACTGGATTTTAAAAATGGGGGGAAGATTGGACTAAAATGCTAGAAGCTAAATTTCTTACCAGAAGAGGAGATAATATTAGACATCACAAGTTGACTACTATTTGGGAGGAATTAAAGTTGCTGCCGATGTATCAAAATCATACATAGGTTGGGTTATTAGAGATAGCAAAGAGATTGATTTCTGGAGAGATACACGGCTTCTGAGATTCCTCTGATGGAGCTTATACACATGCCTATAAATTTATGGAAGCAATACACTGCAAAAGTAGGGGACTTTATTGGAAGCTCAGGTGGCTAATGCCAGATGACATTAGATTGCTTCTACTCACTCTTGGGATTGAACCTGACCTTCATGAATAATTAGGATACTGGTTTAGGGAAGAAAAACAAAAAAACATAAAGCAAGCTAAAAATCACACTTATATCGCATTGAAGCAGGCCGCCTCTGGCTATAGGCGCAAGAGGCGACCGCCTAGAGCCCCCAAATTTTAACTCGAAATAGGGGCCCCAAAATTAAAAAAGGCCTATATTTTGATATCAATTTAAGATAATTGATTGAATGGGGGAATGCAGTAGTTAAGCCATTGTAAAAGCTTCCTCATTCTAACCTCTACTGTATAAAAATAACCCAAACAATATTAAGCAAGTAACGAGCCAAAGGAGCTACTACTTACATAAAAGGATCATAGTTTTGGGGACATCACTTACACAAAAATTAGTTAAAAGCCGGCTTGTATTAATTAACTCTAAGTGGGAATGAGATTCTGAGGTATCATTTAAATGTCAAAACAACAAACTAAAATATAAAACAACATCCTTTCGATCCGGTTTTGTTATTTGCCTATGTTTCTTTTTTTCTCCAGACTTGTAGTGCAAATTACAGTTTTGCGTCCTAATTACAGATCATATTAGACTCGAAACACCTAAATTATACAAATGAAAAATATGTATAAAAAAGATTTGTTTCCGCGTTAATTGACGTTTAGCTATAAATAAGATGAGATAGTGCAATTGCTAAAACCAGAGAAAAATAAGAAGGATTAACTGTTGAACATATCCACACCACACGGAATGTGAGTTTCAAATAGATGACATTCGAAAAAAAAATGTATTAAGACACTGTCAAGATGCATGGACGGCAAACAATTAAATAGCAATAAGACTTCTTCCTTCCTTCCTTCCTTCCTCATCTTTCTTAAGAATTCGTAATCTCGCTCTCTCTATATATTGTAATCAAATTATTCATTTTTTCTATAACTCCAGCTCTTTAAGTTTTTTGGTCTTATAAGACTCCATTTTATCCTTGTTATAGTAAATTTTTTAAGATGGCACATCATCTCCTCCTTGTAAGTCTACTAGCCTTCACTTGTTTCTCTATTTCTGCTGCCTTCGAGCCTAGTCCCTTACAGGATTTCTGCGTCGCGGACATTACCAATGCAGGTAAACTTTCAGCACAATATGGTAATGAAAAGCTTGGCGGATGTTAGTATCAGATTTTAGGTTAATATGTCATTGTACATGTCTCACTTATTTTCTGTTTTCCTGGCAGCATTGGTGAATGGTCGAGTCTGCAAGGACCCAAAGCTTGCCCAAGCCAGCGATTTCTTTTTTACTGGGCTACATCTACCTGGGAACACATCCAATTCATTTGGATCAAAGGTAACTCCAGTTAATGTGGCTCAACTACCTGGACTCAATACTCTTGGCATCTCCATGGTTCGTATAGATTATGCACCATGGGGGGTTAACGCTCCTCATACTCACCCACGTGCCAGTGAGATCCTGACTGTTTTGGAAGGCACACTATATGTCGGTTTTGTTACCTCAAACCCCGAGAATCGTCTAATCGCCAAGACCTTACAAAAAGGAGACGTTTTCGTTTTCCCAGTAGGTCTGATTCACTTCCAACAGAATATTGGAAATGGAAATGCTGTTGCCATAGCAGCTTTAAGCAGCCAGAATCCTGGTGTCGTCTCCATAGGTAATGCCGTGTTTGGATCAAATCCACCCATTGCTAGTGAAGTCCTTACCAAATCATTTCAAGTGGGAAAGAACGTAGTAGATCGTCTTCAAGCACAATTCTAGTCAAGTAAGACATTATGAGAAAAGAATGAAGGAGATTTATCGAGCACAGTTTTGTGTGTGCGACATTGTATTTATTTATATTCCATTCTAATTTGATTCTATTCCATTTATTGATGTATTGCCCTGCAAATAGTAATATTAGTCCAAATTAAAGCAACTATTAGTGTATTAGCGAAATAAGGACCGGCCCTGGCTATAGGCGCAAGAGGTGGCCGCCTAGGGCTCCCGATAATTTATGTAAATTTGGGGCCTCCAAATGGTTGTAGTACCCAAAAAGGGCATCCAAATTCATTCTTTCTCGCCATTTCTTATTCTTCTGGTACGTTATAACTGTTGAAGAGCAGAGTATTCTTTCTGAAATTAAACCATAGAAATTACCTTACATAAACAACAAATCCCATAAATAAAAATATAACCATACACTAACTAGTATGTACTAGTTAGACATTGAGGATTTTGTACCTGCTAGAATGCAGAGATGGGTTTGTTGAAACTCAGATTTAAAGATACATCAGAGCTTAAAAAAGAGCTTTAATGGGCTGTTTCACTGAGTTTTGTGCTTCTGTTGCCCAAACTCAAAATTTCAAGACTCCCTCACTCAACAAATAATATCTGAAAAACCAAAATGGAACAACAACAAATAAATCTGAAATTCAACATGGGTCATCACATAAACATACGCATGCCCAAATACTCATCACCCCAAACAATATCCTTAAAATTGGACCAACGTACTAAACACTAAAGACTGAATCTTTGTTTTACAGAATTGAAACAGGATCACAAGAACAGAGGAGATGACGATTGTAAAATAGCGAGGGAGAAAACAACATTTAAATAGACTTCAGTTTTTCAGATACGGTTCTAATAATATAGAAACCAGCACAGTCGAGCAAATGAAAAGAAATTTGTACTCTCTACTCACTCAATCTTTTTTTTTTTCAAGCAAGGAGAAAATATATTAAACAGCGGAAATAACAGTATGTACAAAAGAGTTGGCCTCATAAGGCTCAAAAATAGAGAAACCAGGGTACGAGAGCCCTCTAGCGGCGAGGGCATGCGCCTCGAAATTAAGAGTTCTACTGAAATGACTAAAGTGGAAGGTAGTAAAACAAGACGCAAGTCCCAACAAGTCAGGGGTCAGAGATAGCGCTCCCCAAAAAAGGTCATCAGATCCCATCTCGTAGGCTCTAACCAAACGTTTGCAGTCCGTAAGCAATAAGATCTTCCCCAAGCCTAAGCTGAGAGTCGCTTTCATACCCCGAATCACTCCGAGTGCTTCGGCCTCTTCAGAATCCACCGCCCTAGAGGAGTCGTGTCCTGCACCAATAATAGAGTAGAGATTAGTTTTGATCACAAATCTCGTACCCCCTTGGAGTCCCTGCTAGACCAAGCCCCGTCCACCATAATCACATGCCAGCCTTCCTCCACTGTCGGGAGGGCGTGAATATGCTGACTAGGCCTGGGCTGGAGGGGGGAGGTGGGGATACAGATGTAAGACTTTGCCCTGTTAAAAGAAATAAGAGGGTTAGTAGTGCCATTGTTAAAAATAAAATCGTTGCGGCTATCCCAAATGACAAACATGGTCGCACTTATCAGATCCAGTGAGGGAACCGTAGTGGCTGATTGCCTATTGGAAAGCATCTGAATAATAAGAAAGAGAGAATCAGAATAAGGCCAAGAGTTAAAATTTAAAGAGGGATCGAAGGCATACCAGATCTCTCGAACTTTCTTACAAAAAAACAAGGCATGGGTAGTGGTTTCCTCGTCTTCTCCGCAACGGGGGCAGGTGGCCTCCCGCTCATAATCACCAAACCGAAGTTTATGCTTGGTAGGGATGCCGTCCTGCAAGGCTTTACACATAAAAAGTTAAACTCTAAAGGAGCTTTTATATTCCAAACGGTAGTCCACTGGAGATTGGTGGGGACATGCTCAGGATAGTTATGCTGGATGTTAAGATCTGACCGATAAGCAGATTTAGCTGTAAGGATTCCATTAATCTCTGGCCTCCAGCGCAAGGTGTTCTTAGAGGGGAAAGCACTAAGCGGGATCCAGAGGATGGCTTCCGCAATGTCTTGGTGGAAAAGAGATCTGATAAGGGGTTCTTTCCAGTGTCGCTGGATATGGCAAATGAGGTTGCTAACCTTAGAAACGAGGCGATGGCGAGGGTGGGGGCCACGCCCAAAAGGGATAGTTGGGATCTAGGGTTCCAGCCATAAATTAATGTTGCAACCATCTCCAATATGCCAAATGAGATTATTCCAGATCCGATTTATGGCTGCGATGATTCCTTTCCTAATCCAGGAGTCCGAGGGTTTCAGGAGGGAGGTCATAATGGATTCTTTAGAGGAGTAACTCTTGACAAGATTAGAGGCCCAGAGTTTGTCTGGCTCTTTTATGACTTTCCAAAAAAGTTTAGCAAGAAGGGCGTGATTATGGGAGAGGGCAGTCCGAATACCCAGACCTCCCCATTTAATAGGCCTGCAGATTTTCTTCCAGCTGATGAGAGATGCTTTCCTATTTCCATTAGCGTTGGATCCCCACAGAAAGCGGGCATTGATAGAATCAAGTTTTTTGCAAGTCTGAAGGGGAAACGGAAAGACAGACATGTGGTAGAAGGGAATTGCTGAGTTAACAGCTTTATGAGAGAGATACGACCTGCTTAAGAGAGGTTTTTTGCTTTCCAGCCCTCAATCTGATCGGAGACACGGGTGATGATATCCTAAAAATTAAGGCTCTTTTTACGATCAAATTCAATAGGCGTTCCAAGGTATTTGTCACCGCCTCTATCTTTTTTGATGTGGAGGATGTTCTGAATAATATTGGCATGGCGATGGTGGCACTTCTTACTGAAAAGAATGCAGGACTTGTCAAAGTTAATCTCTTGGCCCGAAACTGTTTTAAAGGTGGAAAGGGCCTCAAAGAGAGTACCAGCTTCAGAGGGAGTGACCTTACAGAAAATGAAGCAATCATCCACAAACAAAAGGTGAGAAATCGGAGTACTGCCCCTCGCAGTCTTGATGCAGTGGAGGTTTCCGTCAATCTCGACTTTGATAATGATTCTGAAGAGGACTTCCGTGCAGATGAGGAAAAGGAAGGGGGAGAGGGGATCACCTTGTCTAAGGCCGCGCCTAGGTTTAAAGAATCCGAAAGGGGAGCCATTGAGGTTGAAGGAAAGGGTCGTAGTGGAAATGCACTGGTATATCCAGGAGCACCACTTATCGCTAAAGCCCATGGTTTTCAGGGTGTCGATGAGAAAATCCCATTCGATGCTATCAAAGGCTTTGTTAAGGTCAAGTTTGACAGCCAAACTACTATTATTTCCTTTCTTCTTCTTGATCGATCTAAGAATCTCCTGGGCCATGATGATGTTGTCAAAAATTTGCCGCCCAGGCACGAACACATTTTGAGAGAGAGAGATGATCTTGTCCAGGAGGGGTTTGAGTCTAGTGGTTAGGATCTTGGTGATGATTTTGAATTTGACGTTACAGAGGCTGATCGGCTGGTAGTGCTCCGACGAGGTCAGATTCTTCTTCTTAGGGATAAGAGTAATATTCGTGTGATTGTATTCAGGTAGGAGACGCCCAGTTTGGAAAAAAGAAAGAGTAGCTTTGTAAAGGTCGTCTTTGATAGTATCCCAGGATTTTTGTTAGAAAAGGGGAGTGAATCCGTCAGGACCAGGAGCTTTATTAGGGTTCATTGTGAGAAGGGCATCACGGATGCCTTCTAGGGTGGGGTCCCTAGTAAGCGATTTGTTGTCTTATGGAGTAATGAGCGACTCCATAATGTTGAGCGAGGCAATCTTGATGGAAGGTTTAGTCGAGGTGAAGAGATCCTGGTAGAAATCAATAAATGTGTTGTCTATACTCGATCTGTTTTGAGCCCATGAGCCATCTGGCTTGCGAATAGAGATAATAGAGTTCTTTTTCCTCCGACAAATTGTGGAGATGTGGAAGAATCTAGTGTTACGATCGCCTTCTTTAAGTCAGATTTCTCGAGATTTGTCTCTCCAGAGAGTCTCTTCTTGATTAAGAGCTTGGTCCAACGAGTTCTGGAGCTGACGTTCCAGGCCATCATTTTGATCCAAGTGAGGCACTTTTTGAATCTGATCAATCCGCCCTCGAAGCTGCTGGATGATGCCAGGCTTGTAGTTGAAAGCCAATATGCTCCAGGTAGTGAGTTTTGATTTGGTGTGGCGCAACTTCTTGCAGAGACGGAGAGGACGCGAGCCCGTTTGGATAGTCTCCCAGGCATCCTTGATCACATTGTTGTAGTCCTCGTGTTTGGTCCCATTTTTTCCATAATTTCCAATCAGTTTGGTCCCGTTTGGATGCCAGCCTATTTTCTCACTCAATCAGTTGAGTAATCTTCCGCTTTGCCCACCAAATGACCCATTTTTTCAATTGTTTCTTAAAGCGTCATTCCACAAATAATCAGTTTTGAATACGTAAGTTGTTCCACACGCAAAGAAATTTGGAGGGGTGAAAAATATACTATAAATTTGATATGCCTATTCTACTGGGATAATTTGTTATGGTATTTAGTTGACTTCAATATCTCAGATTTTATTAACATCATACCTCATCCAAAAATTCAAATACAAACTGCTCAAGGGTAGTTCGCTAAATTATTGTAGACCCGTATAAAAATAAAATTAAAATTAAAAGAAAATGGTCGAAATCTGGGGGAAAATGAGTACATGTATAGATCATGTACTAATATATCACTATAACTTGCTTTCTGCTATTAACATACGGATTCCATGTATGGATCATGTAAGCATGATAAACACCACATTCCTAATATGAAGAAATGGCGGGTTCTACATGCACTCGTAGTCAGGCATTTTGCATGATATTAAGCAAAAGGCCATGGCCAGGGCTGCAACTTGGACAGGTTGGGTTGAGTAACTTGAGTTAGGTTGGCTTGCTAACAAGCATATATCATTCATTAACTTTGCACTTATCAAACTTCATTTGACCAATCACACTTTGGATGGTCCCATCTGTTATTTTGAGCATCCGCAGCAGCTAGGTACACCCTGACGTGGTGGGTGGATTCTCAAATCCACCCTCTTTCCCTCCCAGCAGCTAGGTAAATTCTTGACGTGGCAACCCAAAAATCCATCCATGGGTGGATTTGGGTGGAAAATCCACCATGTGGGTGGATTGAGGGTAAATTCATGCAGCACACTTCTAAATTGCGTGTTGGGTAATAGACGCTCCAGATTGATCCACGTGGAGAGATCTGTTTTTTTAATTATGACGCGCGGTTCAGAACTGCGCGTAGACCAATTTACCTTCAAATCCACCTTCAACTGCTGTGGGGTGGATTGGATTCACCTCAAAATTCATCCCAATCCACCCTCTAACTGCTGCGGATGCATCACCTCAAAATTTATCAAGCTTATTAGTACGAAAGGATATGATATTTAGGCTATAATTATGTGAACATACATCAAGATTCCGCTTAGTATAATAGCATGTAGGAAATCATGATGACTTCACTATGACTTCATAGTGGTGGAGATATGTTTGGCACAAGAGTCTACATCCCAAACTAGGGGGTTTTGCATGGAGACTTATAAAAAAAGTGTTGCCTTTTGATGTCAAAATCAGGAGTAAATGCATATGTATTACATATATGTGCTCTCTGTGCTTCAAGAGTGAGGAGGTAGAATAGCACACCCTACTGCATTGCCCCCCTGCTGCTTACTTATGGCAATGGGCTACTAATGCCTTTAGTTTTTTCCTATGAATGGAACAGATAACTGGAGATCAATAATTGAAAGAAACAAACAATCTATCTCTTATATCAAAGAGTTATGGGTAACCATGGTTTCTCTATATGCAGTAATCTTTGTCAAGCAAGAAACAAGGGTAGATTTGAGGATCATAATACAACATTGTAGACAGTGAAGCACAATATTCTTAAAGACATAGCAGATACTGCTCAACTTTCCAGCAACTTAATGTTCAACAAAGCCCAAGACTTGAAGGTGATAAAAGAGTTGAATGTCAGCCGTAAACCAAGACAAATGAACAACATCAAAAGTTGCTTCTGAACTCTTCCTGAAATAGATAAAGTGAAGATATGCTATGATGGCTCAGCTTTGGGCAATCCAAGTCAAGCAAGTATTAGGGTTGTTTATAGGAACAGTAATGGAGGGGTTTTGAACACTTATAGTAAAGCTATTGGCAGTACAACAAACTATATGGCAGAGGTACAAGCTATTATAGAAGGAACAGAACAAACAATTAATAAGAACATCTCCAGCAGTCAGTTTGGGTGTGGGTTCTGACAGGGGCCCATAAAAAACCTAGCTCACACTCTTCCTATCCCAGCAGCAAGTTTGAGTTGGACACGTGTTTTTTTTGTATTTTTTTTTTTGTATTTGGAAGAGTTTAAAACACTGCATGATAAAAGGAACACCGCGAATTGGTCTAAAACCCTAGAAACATGCCAAAACCCGGTAAAAGGAATACCGCGCGGTAATCTAAACACCGCCAAACTCAATTTTTTTTAGTGTGAGTTTCTCACACTCGGTTGAGTTACTGTAGCGCTACGTGAGCAAACTCACACTCGTAAAGTTGCTGCTGGGAGACTCAAGAGTGTGAGTTTGAGTGTGGGTTTGCAAACCCAACTCAATCCACACCCTGCTGCGGATGCTCTAAGGGTTGGAAAAAACATTGGATAGTATCAGACTCAGATGCAACAATTATAGCCTTTAAGGACAAAATTCCCTGGAAGTACAAAAGCCTCTGGAGCAGAATAAAGGATCAGATAATGCATATCAGATTCACGCAAATATGGAGAGAAAGCAATTTCTCAACAAACCAAACAACAAATAGAGGATTAGCAACACAAAACAAGTTCAGAGAATTGTGCAATGGCAGACCATAGTTCTTATCTAAGATTGAAGATCCCTTTACAGAGTACTTTAGTTCAAAGTGAATTAATTGTCAGCTTATGTATGGTGGTTGTCTGGTTGATATTGATGTATTTGTTGCATGAACAAGAGAGGAAGAGGGAAAGAGATTTATTGATTATCATCACCGTGTTCTCTATAGTACAGTAATATTTATAGACAACCCAGAATGATTCCCTATTCTACTCTAACTCTCCTCATAACCCTATTGGGCCTATGGGTTTGCTAGGAGTCTGTATTGGACACCCCAACCCTGTTGTTGGGTTCCTAGCTTTGGCTTGGACCCAACTCCTAACAGTATTTTAATTTTCCTTGGGCTTTCCAAGTTTATAGCATATATGGCTTGATGTTGACCTTGTCCCCTCAGTTGTATGTTTCTATTCTCGTATAATAAAATCTAAACTTTCTGCAATAAAAAATAATAAAAATAAAAATTTGTCTTTCAAGGAGAAATCCTTGGCGTGTTAAAGATGTTTGCGAAGATTTTTTCTCATCCATCGATCTGAACCTACGTGAATAACGTAGGTGTTTTTTTTAAATAAAAGAAATGAGCAACTCGGATCAACGATTAGTCGCAACTTTGATCGACGTTGGTGGTACTACCCACGCATTTCATTTCCTGGTAGGCGAGTTGGGCGTAACTCCAATGGATTTTAGAATGCTAAGCGACATTCCAGTGGGGCTTGGGGATAAATTACCCTACGATGACAAATGGGTTAAGTTCGACAATGTGTAGACACTATTTTCACATATTGAAATGTCCTATATGAAGAGTGGAAACATCAGGTTGGGCTCACTCAAAGCATTCGGGAAGTTGATAGATAAACCTCCAACTACCAAGGGGAGGACGATGAAGAAATTGCTCGGGGGTTTATAATTATGCATGCATTGGGGATTTTTTTTCCAATAACGGTTCAAGCACCGTCTCACCTGGGTATCTTGAGGGCTTGCAAAATATGACTGTGAGGCCCAATTACGATTGGGGTACTCTGTACTCACATTAAGGCTTATTTGTACCATTCATTGGACGACGTGACCATTAAAAAACAAGGTGAGCCGTGGCTGTGATCGGTGATGGATTTTTGGCAGATTCATGAGTATTGGTTGTACGAGTATGCGACTACCAGTGCTTATCCTATTTGTGTGGAAGCGTTGAATAAAACATTTGCAATTTCGAGGAATGCAATTGAGCACCGGACTAGAAGTAACGTAAACTGGCAGCTGTGGCATGCTTATGAGTATAAAGTTGTAAAGGAAGTGCAGATGGCCGAGGTGCTAAGCATGAAGAGGTTTACGCTTGAAGGAGTCCCATGCGGCATTGGTTGCCAGTAGTTCTTAGGGGAGAGACACTGGAGACATGACGGGAATTGATGGTGTCCCGATGGATGTTCTTAAGGACATAATGAGTTCACCAAAATATTTTGCACGGTTGTTTAACAAAATTGAAAGAAGGTGGTTATCCTAATGTTAAGTGGTTTGTTGTGATTGGTCATGACTATTAGGACCGGTGCTATTAGGCCTAATGTGAGTGCTCCATTTATTCATCCGGACCAAGGTCGGTCACACGATGAACTTCATTGTTCTAGTAGATGGGCATGACTTGAGGTGGGAGTTCCTTTATGGTGGTTAGCACGACCCCCAACGTCTACCGATCCCACATATTGAGTGGGATAACTTAATATATCTCTTCGTATACCATACTGTGTTCCTCTATCTAATCTTCTACCTTTACAACCCTACTCTCAAACTTTCCCATCCTACGAAATTGCTAAATCAACAATCTTCCAAAGGTAACACTCTCCTCACTCAAATCATCAAACCGTCTTAACTTCAATTTAGAGTGAAACCCTAAAAGAGTCGCAAACATTGTTGGATTGAGAACTCGGATTTGGATTTACAGAGCTCAATCTGAGAGTACTCAAATTAAAGAAAATCTCAAAACCAGATAAACCCTAACTTTCAAAATTTACAATTTCAATAAAGTTGAAATTATAATGAATTAGTTAGATAAGTCAAAATAAATGACACAAAGAAGATCTCGAAGCTTGAATTCGACCCCAACTTCGCCCTTAGATACAAAAATTAGAAAGCAGTTTTGCAGACTGTTCTGTGCTTTTGTCAAAATCTAGATATATTTTTCTTATGGTGTGAAATCCGATTGGATCCATTCATGTAATTTCTTAACAATCTCATTTTACGCTGTATTATTTGGGGATTGTTAAGCTATAACATGTTTGCAACTCACTAACCAATGATTGGAGGTTCAAGTTTCATAACATGTTTTAAGTCCTAAGTTATAAATTAATAATTTTGCCAGTTACTGGTGTACCTCCTTTCCCATTGTATTTTTTCCTTCTTATTTTGTATGTTGTTTTCACACTCTCATATATTAAAACTTAGATGGTTACTATTTGCAGTATTAAATAACTACATAACTTCTATATAATTATGTCCAAAAGCATGTATTAAAAGTACTGTTTTGAGGCAAGTTTGTTATGTTCCTCACTGCTTGTTATCCCGCAAATAAACATGATTCGAATTGATTCTTTAAATTTAATTATCAACGCTTAGTATAGCTCCATAAATTTAAAAAATGGCAGTACAACCAATCCATTTTATAAAAGTTAGTCAAAACATTGCAACACTGCCATGTTTTGGGATATTTACTTGCACAAAATATAAACTCTTGCGCAAGTATAAGTCCCAAAATATGTCTGATTTGTGATGTTTTTGTTCACATTCAATGTGAGATCAATTTGTTGCCACATTTTTGAACTGTGGAGCTATATCAATCTTGTAATGACCTATTTTCTAAAAGGTCGAAAACACGTCTTACACCAGTGTTAGGAATAGATATTATGCAAGTACGAGAGTAAATGACACAGTATCTAGAGTGGAAAACATTTCAATAGGTTAAAAACTACGACCTCTAGTGAGGATTTTAAAAAGTGAGAGTGTTGTATTACGATTGACTAGTTATTACAGAGAGAGAATGGGGTGATTACAGAAAATGTAAGTGTAATCTTCTCTAAGTATGTCATGCGTAAGAACTAGCCATCGATCCCCCTGGCTTCTTGTTCCAGGTAACTATTTATAGGTCTTATAATACGACCGCTAGGTACATTTAATGATGGACGTTATGGTCGTCTGAACTTGATGAGATTTCCTGTAACGTCTTGGTATTTGATATTTGATGATCTGTAACGGCCTTCTTAATTACACTTCAGACCGTTTGGAGAAGATACGATCTCTTGTGGAGTTCACATGTATGCGAGCTATTTGATGAATAGAGGAGTATCTTCTACAATGTGAGTTTTGGAAATGTTTCAAAGTCTCCGAACTGTAGGTGAGGTCTGCTCTTAGATCTTGGATTGTTGTTGATCCGAGCTATATCAGTTCGGATACCGTACTGAGTACGGGGTTTAGAAATAAGTCCATTACAAATCTCATATGCAATTCAATTTAGGAAATGCATTGGAATTGTGGGTTTTTCAAGAATACCTGCTGGGAGATACTAATATATGGTAACTTTGCCGTAGACATTACTAAATTACATGTACAAATAATTCTTGCCAGTGGTATACCAATAATTGAATATATGAGTGGTCGGCTGTAGATGTTTTTTGTTTTGTGTATATATATATATTTTATTGTTTTTGGGCTAAGGCATTTTTATTTTATTTGGGCCATTTTCCTTTTGGGCCTCGTGTTGTCTTGATTTCCATAAACCAAGACAACTGCAATGAGCTTTATGGAAATCAACGGGTTTGAATACAAGGTACCAGAGTTATCCACTTATCAAACTTTTTTGGTTTTCCAATCTTCTTACAACGGGTTTGTTTTGGTAATTGATAAGAAAGACCGCAGTTATCATGTTGTAAATCCGATTACAAAGCATAGGATCACACCTCCACCACCACCATTGAAGAAAACTAGAGATTTTCCGATGAACCTCTGTGAGTTGGTATTTTGTCCTTCAACCGGAGAATACAAAGTAGTAAGCGTTTTGGATTCTCGAGAGACTGCGGCGGAAATTGATGAGCATGAGGGGTATCTCTTTTGTGTACTAACATTAGGTAGCGATTGCTCATGGAGACGGATAGATGGACCTAACATTAGTCGTTGCTTATGGGCGTACTGTTTCTATCGACTGTAAACGCAACACCACCATAGAATGTGCCTAACAAGACTACATTCCGGTTCTAAATTATTGTGATTACCAAGTGTAGAAAACTGAAATGCAGAAATTAAATATAAATGTGCAGAAATATAGTCCCACATTGAGAGTTTATAAAAATCTGGCAAATGCGAATAGCTATAGATTGGGCATTTTGTGGTAATTTAAACTTAAGCAGCTGCGTGGTGAGCACAAAGCGAACTATTCTTTCGCCTTTTACTAAAGAATACCGTGTGCTTGCTACAATAAGCAGCATACTCGGATTTTTGGAGGGTTTTTCCTAACCGGAAAGGCCCTAACAAAGCAATGTCTCAAAACCTTTTAGTTCATTTGCATTTCTCAAGTTGTTTTCATCCTCTCTAATTTATTTATGGATTTATTTATGGAATGTGTTATGGTTAATAGAGCACATAACAGATATATTATATGATTACTTTAATTCTTCAAAAATTTTATAAAGAACATCAAAAATCGCTACAAAGTTATGTAGTAAATTGCACTCTTAATAACATCATAAGGGGCTAGAGAGACAAATGAAGAAATTGCATTGGCAAGGCTTTTCTTGGCTTTGTATTAAACATCTTTTGAGGCACACAAACAAGGACATATCATATTTTCTCATCCTTGATGTGTTTGCTATATATACCTCGATGTTGTATAGTGCATCCTAACCCTTTTTTTTGCAAATTTTACTGGCCATTTATTTGGTTGTGTTTTTTTTTTTTTTTCTCAATCTTTACCGCATTACTAAAACAAGGGAGTACAAAGTATAGAGTTTAGAGTTTGCATGATCTTGCACCCACTTAGACTTGGTGTCACTAGTACAAATCACATAACCTTGCTTGCAAACACCAGCTAAATTCAAGAGCATCACTATTAAATGAAATGTGATGCACGGTGCTTATTTGAGCATCATCTATTACATTTAGGGCTCAGTGTGGCCAAGATAAAGCGATTTGCTACATCTCATATATCTTATTTGGCTCCTGTAGTAAGGAAAAAAATAAAATTGCTCAGGCCCTTCTTGGTTTTTACCTTTTCATATTAAAAATTAAAAATTGCAAAAATGGAATAAATCTATTAACCATTTATTATCAAAATCCAAAAAGAGTTTACGTTGTCGTTCGTGGCACGAGTTATTACACTAGTTATGTAATGAAGTCAGATGTTTGTTGAATGGACTCTCATCTTGCTAATGTACTGTTATTTGCTATTCTCAATTGTAAATCTATTACTATTATTCATTGTATGTTGAAATAATAGTTGAATGTAGATGAGGTATGTAATGAGGCCGTATTTAGTGGCCCAAAGAAAGCTCCACCACCACTGGAGAAGCTAAGTCCTGAAGTTTCTTTCCTCTGGAAAGGCTAAAGATCACTTGTTGAAGAACTACTTTAGTATATGGGTCCTCATATGGACAAGGAATCACTCAATGATTTAGGATCGTGACTTGCTTTTAAGAAGGACGATGATCATAAATTAGAGTAGATTTAGAGGAAGGCAAAGAAGATGTCCTACTTTGCCTTACCAAAATCTACATGTAAACTTATTAATGGGGTTCAACGGGACTTCTGGTGGGGCGAAGGGAAAGATGCCCGGAAACCGTTATATTTTAAAAAATGGAAGAAAGTCTGTCGTCCGAAACGTGAAGGGGTGCTGGGTATTACGGAGGCAAGGACCACTAATAAGGCACATCTCTCTAAGTTAGTTTGGCGGCTTTATCAGCAACCTGACGGCCTATGGGGTCAGGTTCTCAAGGCCAAATACTTCCCCGGATTGTTCTATTCTTCATGCCCGCCCGAAAGCGGATTCATCGTGGACTTGGCGCAGTATTCATTCTGTCATTGCGACGGTCAATGCTCATTCCTGCTGGCATATTCGATCGGGGCGCCAGGTATTGTTTTGGACGGATAAGTGTGTCTTCCGGGGAGTGGAGGATACCCGATCCCGAGGAGGCATTGTCCGTTGGTAGACCGGCCTTAATGGGTGCATCATTTTATTGATCCGATTCGACGTACCTGGAGGAGGGACGAACTGTATAAATGGTGCGAGGATGCTTCGGCCGACCTTATATCCTATATCATCCTTCCACGACTGGGTGAGCGGGATAACCTGAAATGGTGTCCCTCTAAAGATGGCAAGTTTTCTATCAAATCGGCCTATCGCGTCCTGATGAGGGGGATCCATTTGGAGCCGATTACGGAAAAGCCGTCCTTTTATCTTAAATTCTGGCATAATAGAGCTACTCCTAGAGCTCAGTTATTTGCCTGGAAATGCTTACGAAATATGATACCCTGTCGGGCTAATATAGGGAAGCGTTTAGGCTTGGCTGATATTTCATGTCCGCTGTGCCCAACCCCTGTCGAGACGTTGCATCACATCCTCCTGGAATGCTCATTTACACGTGTTGTCTGGTTTGGCACTATATATTGGGGTCTTCTTCATGGGCTGTCTCATCTCTATCTTCTAGCGTGGATTGAGATGTGGCTCTCGCCACCCCCGACTTGGCTTATTGACCGAGCCACATGGACATGGGTAGTTTTTTTTCTATGTATTGGATGATTTGGAATGTGCAGTGTGCCTGGGTTTTTCAGAATACAAAGCCGGACCCTTCCAAGATTTCTCGGACACTTAATAAATGGTTGTACAATGAACCGGTATTTCGAAACGATCGTCTTTCTTTCAAGGCTTCCTGGGTCCCTCCAGACCTAGGGTGGGCCAAAATCAATGTGGATGCCTCTTTCTGTAAAGATAAACTGTTTAATCATATCGGTTTAGTTATCCGTGATACTTACAATAATTTCAGTGCAGTCCGAGCTTCCTCTCGCCGATTCGCGTCTAGTGAAGAAGGCGAGGCATTAGCAGTTCTGGATGGTGTCCTCTGGGCCAGAGAGAGGACTCCATAGAGTTATTATCGAGACTGATGCTGAGGCGATTTACTCCTTTTGTAAGAACGGCGAAGCAGCGATTTCCTAGACGACTAAAGCTATTCTACATGACTGTTTGGCGATGTTTGGACAGTTTATTGATATTAGTGTATGTTTTGTACCTCGTACTACTAATTCAGTTGCCCATGTGATTGCCACTAGGCCCATCGGTGACAATTTTGGTCTTACTTGGACTGGTTCCTCACCTGAATGGTTGCAGGTCTCTCTACAGGCTGATGGAACCTCTTTTGTAATTACTTATGTTTATTAATATATGGTTTACCAATAATAAAAAATAATAAAAAAATAGAGTTAGTCAAACAATATTTTTCTGAAATCACGAATTGTATTCACCAAAAGTTAAGTTATACTATAAATATAAATAATAGGAATTCAAAAGGAAAACCATCAACAAATATATAAAATAAAAATAAAAATTGAGTAAGATGCCACAATATTAAGCTTAACCCCAACTTTATTCTCAAAAGTAAAGATTAGCGGAACAAAGTACACTAATAAAAACAAAAACTTGCAGCATACAAGTCTAATCCAGTACGCCGTAAAAACAAAGTGCACGAAATAAAATAAAAACAACAACAAAAACTACAGTCTACGCTCCGACGTGCCATATTGGAGAGTAAAGTTCATCAAATAGATGCAACTGATGCTCTCCCAATCTTAATGAAAGCAACATGAGTTGAATTGGAGACTTTGGTAAGGGTGTTGAGTTGATAAGTGATCAAACACTTGGAGTCATCCTATGTGTAGAAGAAGCCTTTATATTTGCAATCACTGGTACATTTTCCCTTGTAAACGTAAGCACTCGAAAAGTGATCAACCCCTTCAATTTCATAGTAACGCACATTAGTAGTCACTGCCGCCCCATCACTGCAACGAGGGAGTTTAGGGGACGAACATTTCTTGCTCCACGGTAATAGTCCACTAGGAGAAGGACAAGCAACACATTTGCTCTCCTGGCAGATTCCAAATCCCCCGCACTTTTCAGGCATGTGACACTCACTATCGCTCCCATTTGAAGTAAAGAGCGTGAATGGTTGGTCCCAAGAGTTTCATGTGCTAATATTTTCCACGAAACTATATACCTTCACGTTCCCGTTGTCTTGAATTCGAAGGAAGGAAAATGTTGTGTTGAATACAGGAGTGGCTATTTCCATCACGTAATTATATTTCTGGGACGTCGTCAAATTGAAGGACAAATCGTTTAAAAAGGGTTCGTAAATGGCGAGGCCAGCCGTGAGTCTCATTTCCTCTGGGGGTCCAGCAAAACTATTATATGTCTCGAGCGAAAAATAAGGGTCACCTTTATAATACATGCCTAAACTTGCAGCTTCCATCGCCAATGTGTACCTTCCTCGGCGACTCACAAGCCGTGCACGAAGAGACTGATCTACCAAGAGGGTATCGGTAGGGTAGTCGAAGCTTTGTCAAACTAAGTTACCTTCTTTGTCGAGAAGGACTAAGTTACCATTGGGGAATAGTTTGAGACCTACAACATCTTTATCTGTAATACTAATAATACTAATACCAGAGTGTGTATGAGAGGCACTGAGATGGAAGCTCAAACTTCATTGATGTCTCATCTCTTTGTAGTGATCATCAGCTCTTTAGCAGTATTATCCAATTCTCAAGGCTATGAAAACCCTTCACCTCCTATAGTAGCCGCTCCACCTGTCTGAAGTTGCAGGGAAAGAGTTCCCGCCCCAGTCTTTCTCCTCTGCAATGATCCCCTAAGCAAATGTAACGGCAAAAATATCACATGTCCAATACCCCACATTCAAACCTGCTGATCCTAAATGCGAAGCTCACTGCAAGAGTACGTATCTCTTTCTGTTTTGCTTTTGATTTAGATATACCTTAAATGCTAATACTTTATACTATAGATGTTTCGAAAATGCCAAATCACTCGGCATGTTTTAACTTAAATGCTAAATTATTTAGCAAAGTTTGCTTTACAAATATGCCAAATCATTCGACAACTTTTACAAACATACCTTCAGTATATATGCCAAATAATTCGGCAAGGTCGGCTAAAATCAGTAATTTCAGAAATGCCAAATCATTCGGCAAATTCGGCTGAAATTGGGATTTTCCAGAATGTTAAATCATTTGGCATTAGGTATGCTAAAAGCCAAATCATTCGGCAAGTTCTGCTAAAACTTGAAAGTTTCAGAAATGGCAAATTATTTGGCATTTTCAGTATATATGCCAATCATTGCAAATTATGCTAAAATTGAGATTTTCCAGAATACCAAATCATTCGGCATGTTCTGTTTTAATTGTTTGGAAATGCCAAATTATTTGGCATGTTCAGTATATATGCCAATCATTCGGCAAATTCTACTAAAATTTAGATTTTCTGGAATGTCAAATCATTCGGCGAGTTTTTCTAAAATTGGAATGTTCTGTAAATGCCGAATCATTAGGTATGTTTACAGTAAAAAGCTAAATCATTTGACAAGTTCTGCTATTGAGAGTTTTGAAAATGCCAAATTATTGGGCATGTTGCATTATTAACGCCAAATCATTCGGTATGTTTCAACTTAAAGCCAAATCATTTAGCATGATGTACGCTAAAAGCCAAATCATTCGGCAAATTCCGCTAAAATTGGGATTTTCTGGAATGCCGAATCAATTGACATGATACAATCTTAGCACCAAATCATTTGGCAAGTTCTGTTAAAATTGGGAAGTTTCTGAAATGCCTAATCATTTGGCATCTTCGTTATATATGCCAAATCATTCGGCATATTATGCTAAAATTAATATTTTTCGGAATGGCAAATCATTCAGCATGTTTTGCTAAAATTAGGATGGTCCCTAAATACAGAATCATTTGGATGCTAGCGGTAAAATATAATTAGGTCCCTCGGATTTCTTCTTAGGTTGAAATGCAAATACTTTAACGACTAAAATGAGTAGCTCAGAGCCGTTTCTAAGAGCATCTCAAATGGAGGGGTGTGGGTATAGACACTGCCCCTCCATTCTGTAAATTAAAAACCTGTATCTCAAGTGCTCCATCATCACACAAGATCACAAAATCGTCTCTTTGGGTAAATGATCATCCCACAAAAACGGCAATGCTTATCCGATTAATCACCGCATCATCTCTTTTGATAAATCTAATTGTTCCAGGTTAATGGAAAATAATAATAATACAGAGAGCTAAGTTGTCTAAACTTTCTATAAAAATGAAACAAAAGCCAAGTTGTTCCCTCTGATATTTCATCCTCCGTTCAAAACCAAGTGGACGGAACACTTGTTACTGAAAAAAAAGGGTAGATTTCTCTAGTATCTCCCTACCTGCCACTCCACGATATCACCACGCTGACTTTTCATTTATAGGCCTTCAATATCGAAGGTATCACTGCTTACCTATTTGTGCTGCAATTCTTCGGAAGATGACTCTCGGCTTTCTCCCAACTCCTCTAAGAATCAATTATGCCAATATTCACTTTTTAAATGCTCATAGAACAAAGGGAATGCCGACTGTGAGACAGAACAATTGGTCACCACCGTAAGAGAGAGAGAGAGTGAGTGAGTGAGAGCGAGGAGTTGTCGGAGGACTACACGGAGTGAGTGACAGCGACTGAGCGACAGAGAGAGTAAGTCGACAGAGAGTACGTTGTTGAGCTCAGTGGAGAGAGAGACACGGTGAGTGAGCTTGGGACTGAGTGAGTGAGTGAGAGAGAGAGAAAGCGACGAGTTGTCGGAGATGATCGAGTGAGATAGAGAGAGAGAGCGACTGAGTGAGTGAGAGAGAGAGTGAGTTTTTTTTTTTTTTGGTCAGCTGAGTGGGAGAGAGGGAGAGCTGAGTGGGCAGCTGAGTTGGCAAAACGAGAGGTGGGAAGAGAGTGTAGCGGATAGTGTAGCAAATGGGGAGTGTAGGCGAATCTTCTCTCTTTCTTCAGAATGTGAAATCATTCGGCTAGTTTGAATAAATGTTTTTTTTTAGTAATGCCAAGTCAATTGGTTGTTTTGACTTGAAAGCCAAATAATTCGGCTAATTTCAAATAATGATTTTTCTTCTTCTGAAAATGTAGTTTCTTGCAATATCATTCTTTACAACTTATTGGACTTGAAGAATACCCGTGTTTCAAACTTGAAAAAGAGTAGGGCCAACTCTTCTGATACTGAGAGCTGATCTCATGGAGGAGTTCAATGCTTAGGCCCTCGGGTTGCATTGACGGATTTTAGTTACCTCTGTTGAATAAGCTATCAAACTTTCCTTTCAGCCATGAAAATCAATAGTCCCTTGCTAGCCTAGCAGCTTCTGCGATTAGCTTTCCACAGATTGATACTTTATGATGGTCACTTGTCTTTGTTTTTCCTTTTTTTGGATTTTATTTTGTGCAATGAAAAAGGGTTGCATCACGAAGATTGGTGAAAAGAAGCTGGGAGGATTCAGGAGTGGATACCGTTTTGGAAAAACAAATACAATGCTGATGGATTTCCTAATGCGGGTGTGATTTAATTAATATGTGCATATATTTTACATCCATGGCCAGATAAAAAGCTTGGACCCCTTTTGAAACTGCTTTCAAAACTAGCTTGTGAAACAAAGGGCTTGTTTCCTAATGCGGGTGTGATTTAATTAATATGGTGAGCTTAATGCACTCACTCATTATTTTCACTCATTATATATATATATATGAAAATGGTCGTACCGAGGAACCTTAATCTATACCTTGGTAGAAATTGTCACAATCGTATCAGCAACAATATCCTTGACCTCATTATGGCTCGTAAGTTGAATATATGTCGGCAGAAATCGAAACAATGATATCAACAATGAGATCCTGGTCCATATTTCTACCATTCATTTCAGGCAGCGAGGCGCCCTTACATGGAGTAAGTGCATTTCCAGCAGATCTCGCTTCAGGACCAACTCCACGAAAATCACCAATGTCATACGTTGATACAGCAACCCTCAATCGCCGATCAAATTCCTTGTAACTTGCTAGGCAAATATTAACTTTAGGTGCATTGGGAATGGTAGGCAAGAAATTTTGGGTCTCGGCAGATTTCCTTAACGCGAGGTTTAACGTATTTGGAAGAGATCCGACATAGTTGGACTGTTGATACCAAGGTCGCCGTTTAGAATCGATAAGCATGTGCTGGGGGCAGCGGTCGGCTTGCATAAATCGATTATACGTTGAGGATGAAAGCTCCTGCGGACCCCATCATCAGCAAGAGATTTGTGGGATAATGTGAGAATGCAGAGTGTGAAGAACAACATTTTAGATGAAACATTGAGAAGAGAAGACCCCATTATTTGCAAGTTTGAAGTCTTTCGTCTTACTTGGGAAATAATTTTGGTGATATTTGTTTGAAGTTTTTGACTTCTACTATATAGATATCGGAAGGTTATTCTAGAGTCTCTAAAGAAAGATATTTTTACATATTTAAGAAGAATTAGTTGCAAAACTTAGCTTAACTTAACTTGGGAACCAGAAATTCTTAATATAGGGATTATATGAGAACTGCCTCAAAACGAGGAAATATAATTCTATTTAGAATTGTTTTTTTTGTTCTAGGGTGTAGATGAAAGTCCGGTGAAGGATCATGCAATATGACAATGTTTTGTTGTTGAGTGGATTATGGATTGGGACCTCGCCTGTTACCTGTTACCAGTCCATTATAACTCCCGGTTTACGGACAATACATTGCTTTGGACCGTAACATGAAGAATTCGTTCAAAATGTTCTCTGGAATGAGACATCTCAGAGACTTTAAATTGTATTAACCTCATAAATATGCAGTTTTAATTAATAGACATCTCAGGTAGGTTTCTCTAGTATCTCCCTACCTGCCACTTCACGATATCACGCTGACTTTTCATATATAGGCCTTCAATATCGAAGGTATCACTGCTTACCTATTTGTGCTGCAATTCTTCTTAAACATCACTTTATAGGTTAAGTGATCATATAATATATTTGGATGTGCTTATTCTGATGTGTACATAACATCACTTTATAGTTCATACAGAACATGATCCACGTTTTAGAATCTCGAGAGACTGCGGCGGAATTTGATGAGCATGAGGGGTATATATTTTATGTACTAACATTAGGCAGCGATTGCTCATGGAGACGGATAGATGGACCTAACATTAGTCGTTGCTTATGGGCGTACTGTTTCTATCGACTGTAAACGCAACACCTCTATAGAATGTGCCTAACAATGCTACATTCCTGTTCTAAATTATTGTGATTACCAAGTGTAGGAAACTAAAATGCAGAATTTAAATATAAATGTTCAGATATTTAGTCCCACATTGAGAGTTTATAAAAATCTGGCAAATGCGAATAGCTTTAGATTGGGCATTTTGTGGTAATTTAAACTTAAGCAGCTGCGTGGTGAGCACAAAGCGAACTATTCTTTCGCCTTTTACTAAAGAATACCGTGTGCTCGCTACAATAAGCAGCATACTCTTATTTTTGGAGGGTCTTTCCTAACAGGAAAAGGCCCTAACAAAGCAATGTCTCAAAACCTTTTAGTTGCATCTCTCAAGTTGTTTTCATCCTCTGTAATTTATGGAATGTGTTATGGTTAATAGCCCTGGGTAAGAGCACTGTATAGTTCATACTGAACTATGTAATGAGAATTTTGTAACGATTTTTGAGGTTCTTAATAAAAGTTTTGAAGAAATTAAAGGCTAAGTAATCATATAATATATTTGGATGTGCTTATTCTGATGTGTATATAACATCACTTTATAGTTCATACAGAACTTTGCAGTGAGAATAACATTGTAAGGGGCTAGAGACAAATGAAGAGATTATTGACAAGGCTCCCCTTTCCCCTTAAGATTTGCAGAAAGCTGGATTCTATTAACGCTCGTTTCATGTGGAGCACTAATAGCTCTCGAAATAACAAAATTCACCTTATCAGCTGAAGAAAATTTGCCGTCCCAAAGAGAGGGGCGGGTTGGGTATTAGGACTTCCATTGCCTACAACCACGCTCTGCTTGCCAAGCTTTTCTGGAGGCTCATAAAAGAGCCGGATAAACTTTGGGCCCACAACTTGAAGTTGCGTTACTCCCCCAAGGAATCTACTATGACCTCCTCCTCGAAACCAGCTGATTCCTGGATTTGGAAAGGGATTCTAGCCGCCAGAAACCGTATTTGGACAGAGCTCATCTGGTACATTAGCGACGGTAAGAGTGTCGATTTATGGCTGGATCCCGAGCATTAGATTTGGGCGCCCACACGGCCCATCGCCTACCCATAGAGCGATCATCAAAGTGGCTGACCTCATTTGCCCCACCCAGCTCCTTTGGAAGGCAGACCTCATCCGCTCTCTTTTCCACCCAGAAGTGGCAGATATTATCCTCCTCATTCCGCTCAGTAAATTCAAGGCTACGGACACGTTACGTTGGAGATCTGAGCAGAACGGTATCCTCACGGTAAAAGCCGCTTATAGGTCCACCCTTGCGGCGAGCGAGGAACCAGAGCCTCCTCTCGGCGCGAGCAACGGTAGTTTCACACAGTGGAATGACATATGGAGAATGAAGACTCCTTTTAGAATCCAAATTTTCCTGTGGAAAGCCATTCAAGACGGTATCCCTACCAAGATGAAGCTTTGGCACGGAGACAATGCCACAGATGCTATCTGCCCCCGATGCGGTGAGGAAGATGAGACCACGACGCATACTCTTTTCTTCTATAAGAACGTTAAAGATTTCTGATATGCCTTCGATCTCTCTTTTGATTACAACTCTTGGCCCTACACGAACTCTTTAAGCGTCATCATTACCAAGCTGGCTAGGCAAGGAACGGGTAGCCCTGACCCCTCCTCATGGGGGAAATTTGCTCCGTTCTTTACGTTATTTGGATGAGATGAAACGATATGATCTTCAATAACGTAAAGCCTAACCCGCTGGCATCGGTAAACAAAGCCAAAAACTACTTCAACTCTCAAGGAAGCACTGGGAGCTCTTTGGTCAGGCCCGTTTCTGTTGTCCCGCCTCCTTAGATTGAAGTTAGATGACACGTTGTGCTGGTGGATGGGGACTGGCAATGGAAAGGCTCCCTTGGGGGTTCGGGCTTCGTTATTAAAACTCACAATTTTTTTGTTGTTGTAGCAGGTTTGGACTCTTCCAGAGTGGCAGACCCAGAAGAAGGCGAGGCGATTGCAGTGATACAAGGTATGCAGACAACTCACGGGAGAGGTTTGGAACGAGTGATGGTGCTCACAGATTGCAGACGTCTAGTCAGTGCTTTTGAGACGAGATCCACGGACCTTTCTTTGGGTCTCTCTCCCTGGCACCAGAGATGCTGGCTCTTGCTGACCGTTTTGTGGATTTCAGATTTCGGTTTTTAGTAGATGTTTTAATTTTGAGGCATATGTTGTTGCCGCTTTGGGAGCCCGCTCCTCCGCACAGTCCTTTTTTGAACCCTCAGAGGCTGCGAACTTTGTTACCACTGCTGTTTCTTTGTTGCCCTCGGTGGTTTAATATGTTGCTCCGTTTTGTCTATAAAAAAAAAGGCTCTTCTTGACTTATTATTAATCATCTTTTGAGGCACACAAACAAGGACATCATATTTTATCATCCTTGATGTGTTTGCTATATATACCTCGATATTGTTCAGAGCATCCTAACCCTTTTTTTTTCTTCACATACTTTACATCATACTAAAACAAGGGAGTAAAAAGTATAGAGTTTAGAGTTTAGAGTTTACATGATCTTGCACCCACTTAGGCTTGGTGTCACTAGTACAAATCACAGAACCTTGCTTGCAAACACCAGCTAAATTCAAGAGCATCACTATTTAATGAAATGTGATGCATGGTGCTTGAGCATCATCTATTACATTTAGGGCTCAGTGTGGCCAAGGTAAAGCGATTTGCTACATCTCATATATCTTCTTTGGCTCCTGTGACAAGGGGAACAAAATTGATATGGGAAAAAAAATGCTGAGGCCCTTCTTGGTTTTTACCTTTTCATGTTTTAACCATTTATTATCGAAATCCAAAAGAGCTTACGTTGTCGTTCGTGGCACGAGTCATTACACTAGTTATGTAATGAAGTCAAATGTTCGTTGAATGGACTCTCATCTTGCTAATGTACTGTCATTTGCTATTCTCAATTGTAAATCTATTAATACCATTCATTGTATGTAGGTGAGGTATGTAATGAGGCCATATTTGGTGGCCCAAAGAAAGCTCCACCACCACTACAGAAGCTAAGTCCTGAAGTTTCTTTCGTCTGGAAAGGCTAAAGATCACTTGTTGAAGAACTACTTCAGTACATGGGTCCTCATAAGGACAAGGAATCACTCAATGATTTAGGCTCGTGACTTGCCTTTAAGAAGGATGATGATCATAAATTAGAGTGGATTTGGAGGAAGTCAAATAATATTTTTCTGAAATCATGAATTGTATTCGCCATCAACAAATTGAGTTAGATGTCACAATATTAAGCTTAACCCCAACTTTATTCTCAAAAGTAAAGCGTTAGCGGAACAAAGTACACGAACAAAAAAAAAAAAAAAACTACAGTCTACGCTCCCACGAGCCATATTGGAGAGTAAAGTTCATCAAATAGATGCAACTGATGCTCTCCCAATCTTAATGAAAGCAACATGAGTTGAATTGGAGACTTTAGTAAGGGTGTTGAGTTGATGAGTGATCAAACACTTGGAGTCATCCTTTGTGTAGAAGAAGCCTTTACATTTGCAATCACTGGTACATTTTTCCCTGCAATTATCAACCGTGATGGGATCATTTCCCGTGTAAACATAAGCACTCGAAAAGTGATCAACCCCTTCAATTTCATAGTAACGCACATTAGTAGTCACTGCCGCCCCATCACTGCAAAGAGGGAGCTTAGGGGACGAACATTTCTTGCTCCACGGTAATAGTCCACTAGGGGAAGGACAAGCAACACATTTGCTCTTCTGGCAGATTCCAAATCGCCCGCACTTTTCAGGCATGTGACACTCACTATCGCTCCCATTTGAAGTAAAGAGCGTGAACGGTTGCTCCCATGAGTTCCATGTGCTAATATTTTCCACGAAACTATAGGCCTTCAAGTTCCCGTTGTCTTCAATTCGAAGGAAGGAAAATGTTGTGTTGTACACAGGAGTGGCTATTTCCATCACGTAATTGTATTTCTCGGAGGTTGTCAATTGAAGGACAAATCGTTTAAAAAGGGTTCGTAAATGGTGAGGCCTGCGGTCAGTCTCATTTCCTCTAGGGGTCCGGCAAAACTATTATATGTCTCGAGCGAAAAATAAGGGTCACCTTTATAGTGCATATCTAAACTTGCAGCTTCCATCGCTAATGTGTACCTTCTCGGCGACTCACAAGCTCCCTAGGACCTCGTGCACGAAGAGACTGATCTACCAAGAGGGTATCAGTAGGGTAGTCGAAGCTTTGCCAAACTAAGTTACCTTCTTTGTCAAGAAGGACTAAGTTACCATTGGGGAATAGTTCGAGACCTACAAACATCTTTATTACCTGTAGCAGTTTCCCAAACAATGTTTCCCTTAGGATCAGCTAAAACGAGGTTCCCATCAGACCCAAACGTGATGAGTGTGGAATTTAAATGAACGGGGTTTTTTCGATTAACTTCCCATACTAAATGGTATCAAGTCGTAAGGCGAGAACATAGACAGGGTCAGAAAGGGAAGCTTGTGTGGTGTAATGACAAAGAGCGAAGGGGAGGTTGTGAGAACATCACGAATGTCGTAGTAAAACTCGCCCTTCCTCTTGGAGACTTCCATCAAACCACCGTAGAAAACGTACTTGAATTGCTTAGAGGAGGAACTGCGGATTGAGCAATGCAAGAGAAGGTTAGGATTGAGAAGAGCAAAAGTAGAAGAGAAGACATTTTGGATGATATGTGGATGTAGGATTGGTGAAGATGCACATTTCTTTTTTATATAGACTTTTATTTACCCCACCCGATCTGCCAAAAGAGCACCACAACAGCTAGGTACACCCTGACGTGGTGGGTGGATTTTCAAACTGTTGTGGGGGTTCAAATTCATCCAATCCACCCTCTTGACTCTTGTGGATGCTCAATGCCAATCATGTATCATCAAGATCGGCATGTTAATCGTGAATACTCATTACTGGAAAGACTCATGTATTATTTACAGATGTTAATTAAACAATGCCCTCATTGTCACGTTTAAGAATAAAGATTTAGTTGATCAAACAAACTTTATCAGCAGAAAATCTACTATTGATTCACTCGCATGTCACAAGTTCATAATATGTGCTTCCATATTTTAGTCCATATCTCATTTATATATTTGCTCCCCTGAGTCATCTCCACGCATATTGTAAGTGTTTTTCGAACCCCATTGTCCCACAAACACATGGGTTCTAGATCTATATCGGATAAGTAGTGATCTGCTCAGAGCATTAGCATTGGTATTGCTAATATAATGATCCAAATTATATAAAAACCTCGTTTTCAGGACAACTATCCCTCAAATTGCACTCCAATTCATAAAATCGGTAGCTATCTGTGGCGATGCTCTGATGTTCAGAGTTCAGAGTTTGTCAGAGGCTCACATGTTAATGTTTGGTTTAATTGTGTTTGTGTGCCACGTGATGTGGCGCACAAAATAATCCAAAAATAAAAATAAATTATTTTAATTTCTTTTGTAATGTAAAAAAAAATTAATAAAAATAGTTATACAATAGATTTTTTTGTAATTTTGACAATACTTTGGCAACGGTAACTGAAATTTTACATTAATGACTGCAAAAAATAGAAAAAACACATCTCAATTGGCACAAACATCTTGATGCATCCCCACAAAAGATCATTTTTCTACCCAGAATATAGTCAGGTTTTCTCAGATTTTAAGTCTACATGACTGCTAATTTAGCTAGCCTAATGCTGCTAAGAGGGTATCTTTTATCTTATTTGGGAGATTATTTTATGATGAGAGCATTTCTTTGAGGTTCGGATGGTAGGGCTTGCAAACTAAATTAAGGAAATGATAAGTCGTCGATTGCATTATTTCATCTCAGAAGTCAGAAAACTAAGAAGATAATGCTAAGTAGGTGCCCCATGTCTATATTAATAAATTATGGGAACATGCGACAAACGATATTAATAAATTTTCAAAATAAATAAAATAAAAATAATAATTCACCCTACGACGTAAGGAGTGTCACTTCTCCACACTTTCGCTCACTAAATTTTCGATCCCTCCCTACTTTCGTTAATTTAAATGTAGACCCAGAGGTTTAACCTGGGCAAATCTCGATGCCTGATATCAATGGGGTTGGTAACAGTAGTAAACTTAGCAAGAACCCGCTTTGGAACTGTGCCGGGATCGCGAAGAAATCGGTATGAGAATGTTGGGTGTTCGATCAGTCTGTTTATCGATTTCGCTCGAGAAAGAGTTACCGTTAGGGAGCGGGTTGGGGGCCGAGTGCTGCAAGTACTGTTATAGTTGGGAAATAATTAAAGCAGTAGTAGTGTTTAGCGTAAATATAAATTGCCATCATGTCTCATGTTGTTTGATTTTTTTGTGCAGTATGGTATGGGGATAATTTTTAGCCATGGCCGATTTCCAAAACATTAAGAAGAATACGAGTAAGGTTTCATATTATTTTTGCTCTTTGTTCCCTTACAATACAGCTTCAAACGTCGTCTACAGATCAAATATTTCATACTCGTTCATATACATCCTACCACTATCATGGATGATGCCATTACTACTTCATCCATAGGAACTCATCAACGCTTACAGTAATAAAAAGTTTTTAGACATTTCCTTTATTCTTCTTGGTATACCAGTTTGGTTGTGTTTCGAGCATAGTCGCAGTTTTCTGAACATAACCCGTGAACACAAAGACCAATGATCCAAGTTTTAATGTATGTACAGATGGAATCATGGGATGTTATGTCCCCAAAATTGTCTCTGCTTACACCTATCATCATGACATCCCATGACTTTCAACCAGATACCAAAGAAGATATTGCCAACATAGATGTTTGCCATCTTTTACAGTTTTCTTCATGGTAGATCACCGTACGAGAACCTGATGCCAAGCCTTTACTAGTATTACCGCTAAAACGGTGAGGAACCGACGCGACAGTTTTTTTAAAAGCCATAACGCGTGCCTTCAGGCACTACAACTCTTTATTTGCAATGACTTGTGTAAAATGCCAATAAATAAAAAACTTTTATCATTTTAGCTCAATATCTCGAAACTGAAATCATTTCACACCTGTATACCAATCAAAGAAATTGGTATACCAATCAAAAAATCATTTCATATTGAGGTTATAAATATAGCTTTTGATGACTCCTAAACTACGGTTTTTCCTTTAGTAGTAGATATAAATGACAAAAGCCACACGCAAGCTATGACTCGAAGCGACCAAAGTCATCTACACACATTAAAGACTGAAAACTAAATATCGCGAGATTGTTATAAAATTGCCCAATAAGTCAAAAATTAAATATTCGATATCCTGGTATTTTAGTTGATTTTAGCAATATCGCCTTATCGAGTTTATCGGCAAGACATCATAATATGCTGCAATATAGTTGATTTTAGCATATTCCAATAGTATGG
The DNA here is from genome assembly GCA_014058105.1 of Kingdonia uniflora. NCBI lineage: Eukaryota > Viridiplantae > Streptophyta > Magnoliopsida > Ranunculales > Circaeasteraceae > Kingdonia > Kingdonia uniflora. Next base: position 1,273 of record JACGCM010002095.1, on the reverse strand, counting down.
GGGACGATAGTAAACATGACATCCAAATTTTTGCCCTCCCTATGGTCGAAAAACCACTTCTAACAATGCCTGATGCTCATATAAAAAATGTAGGATCATGAAAAAAAAAATCCCAATTATTAAGCAGATTCAAAACAAACAAAAGGATGAATCAAACCTCAACATCTCTTCAAAAACCTCAACACAAAAATACCAAATGATTCCTAAGGTTTCACACTCAAACCAAGTCCAAATTTTGTTCTTAATCGGCATTTAATCATGGTAGCAGTGTAGGAGATAAACTTTGACATGTTCCTAAAATTTCAAAAGAAAATGTAAGAGATCTCAGCAATTCCATATCTAATACTACCATACTTTTTAAGCTGGCATGTCAACTAAACAAACTGCGAGCAATAACAAAAGATTGAACACTAAATTTCATACAAAGAATAGCCTTAAAAAGCGGCATCTATCGTAAGTTACATTGAAACTGGAAAAGCCCAACAAAGAACACTTGCACTGACTGGACTTGAGCTATTTTTTTTCTATTGTGATTCTATTTGCACACATCAAACTTAGGAGATATACGGCCTCTCCCAGGAACGACCTAAATTTAGGCAGAGACCCTCCAAAAAAAATCAATATAAACCAAATAGCCACCACAGAACACCAAGACCTAAGGAGATGAATTTTGTAGAATTTTTGTATAATACAATGGCGCCGAGGAAGTTGATACCATATGCACAGGTTTGTGTGAAGAACTGACCAAGGAAGTTCAGGATGTGGTTTAAGGGTATTTGGATATAAAGCAGGTCACTCTGCACGTTGTAATAAGAAAACAAATCCAGAACTTTCACGAACCAGAGGGGGCGGATCGATATCAGCTATATCAAATCTGTTTGCATTGACTTAGAAATGTCATCCACAGAGAATGGTATGCTGCATTTATCAAATGGATGAGAAAGTGCATATTAGTATTGATAGCTTTGGGCCATGTTCGACTATAAATAAAGCTAGAAAAAGGTATTGTCGAAAAACTTCTTCAAAAGGCATTGTTAGGTCAAGTAATATATAGCTTAAAGCATGTGAAGATTGTGAAGTATGTTACCTTGAGTCATCGTCTAATAAGAAAGAACTGCTGACAGCATTATTGAGTCTTCCGTCATTAGCACTCTCATATTGAAATAACCTGTCATAACAGAGTTTCAGGTAAATATTCAGATGCCTTCCAAAAAGGAAATGTAAATTACCAGATCTGAAGAAATCCACAGTAACCGAATAACAAGCATTTTCA
>JACGCM010000899.1:0-10590 GCA_014058105.1 Kingdonia uniflora | reverse complement strand
CGAATTGGGTAAACCAATAGATGACCATGTAGAGATATATGACTGGATTGATGTCGTATTCTCTTTTGTATAGGTCGAATTGACCAAGTCAATGAGCAACCGTAAAGAGATGCATTGAATATTAAATAGTTGTATGGTGCATCTCTGCCAGATAGAATTGATTGCCTCAATAATCAACCCTCGGAGAGCGAGTTTATTTGAATATCTATGTAATAGGTCTCAGTCATAGGTCGAATTGAGTGTATCAATAAGCGACCGTACCGAGACATCTAGAATATTGGATAGCTATATGGTGCATCTCTGCCAGATCGAATTGATGGTCTCAATAAACGACCCTCGAAGAGCGAGTTTATTTGAACAGTTATGTTGTAGGTCTCAGTCACAGGTCGAATTGAGCGTATCAATAAGCGACCGTACTGAGACATCTATAATATTGGATAGCTGTATGGTGCATCTCTGCCATATCAAATTAATTGACTCAATAAGCGACCCTCGGAGAGCGAGTTAATTTGATCAGCTATGTTGTAGTTATCCTCTGGGATAAACGGATAGTAGAAAATGCTTGAATTGTAGTAGACTTGCAAAATGATGCTGAAAAAGTACTTTATTACATAATATTAGATATTACAGCATGTTATCTTCGATACAACTTCAGTCGGCGGGTATTCCATGGATTTGGTTAGGTAACCTTTATATGTGCAGAGATTGTAGGATCCCAAACCACTTGTGCCAGTTATGATAAAAGAAACATTCCCAATTGTCTGCTAACTTTCTAGCATTAGGTATTTTGCGATGTGTGGGATTTCTCTGAGAACGAGGTCTTTAACTTTGAATTCTCTGTATCGGACACGTTTGTTATATACTGGGGAAAGTAAGATGATATCTTTCCAAATTATCAATGGCTCTGTCACGTGTTTCTTCGATTAAATTCAAATTGCATGCGATCTGAAATTCGTTTTCTTCATCTATCATCTCGTGATCATGTATCGAGTGATCATACTGAATGGGAATGATGGCTTCAGTCCCGTAAGCTGGTAAGAATGAAGTACGGCCTGTTACGGTTTTAGGAGTTGTTCGGTAGGCCCAAAGTATGTGCGGTAACTCGTTTACCCAATTCCCCTTTTTGTCGTCTAAGCGCTTCTTGATGCCATCCATAATAGTTCGATTAGTAATCTCAGCCTGTCCGTTTCCTTGTGGGTAATAATGATTGGATGTGGAATGAATCATGTTGTGCTCAATGAGGAATGCGATGATCTTAGAGCCAACGAACTGTGGTCCATTATCAATTCGGATGAGATGTGGTCTGCCGAATCGGATAATAATGTTCTCCCAGATAAATCTGATGACTTCGTCTTCTCGGGTTTGGCACAACAGAACTGTTTCTACCCATTTAGTGAAGTAATCTGTACCGACCAATAAATGTTTTCGTTTTCCTGATGCTGTAGGAAACTCTCCTACGAGATCGAGTACCCATCGTCTGAATGGCTAAATGACCTGGCTTGAGTGAAGTTCGAGTGTTGGAGCTCGTATTTTAGGTCCAAGCCGTTGACAAGCGTCACACTTACGGGCATATTCGATTGCCTGTACTTTCATCTTAGGCTAAAACATTCTTTGAGTTAAAGCTCTGTTTGCAAGAAAACGTCCTACTGCATGGGAACCGTACGTGCCTTTATGTAGATCGTGCAAGAATTGTTGTGCTTCTTTGTCAGATAGACAAAGGAGGTAGGGACCAGTGATCGAAATTTTGTATAGGAGATTGTCCTGAACGATGTATCTTCGAGCATTGTCAATTAATCTCCATCGCTCTGTAGGATCCTCATGAAGTGGCCCGTCGAATTTATTTTAAGGTCCGATGTAAGTAATGAAAGGCTTTCTCCAATCATCTTTGATTTCTTCGTTGCCCTCAGTATTAATGGAATTGGACACGATGGTATTGATACAGGGGTTAGAAATAACGTTGATTTTTAAGTAACGAGCTTCTGATCCAGGGACACCAATAAGGTAAGTAAGCGCATCCGAGTGTCTGCTTTCTCCCCTTGGAAAATGCTCCATAGAAATTGTCTGGAATTTGTTCATTTGTTCGACCACTGCAGCAGTATAGTCGACCATTCTCCCATTGGTTTGATATACCCCTATGTAATGGTTGACGATCAGTAGTAAATCTATGTAGACTGAGAGTTCTGCTACTCCCAGTGTGATTGCCATGTCCAAGCCATGAATTAAGGCCTCATATTCTACTTCATTATTGGTTGCTTCAAAATTGAGGTATGCGGATTTTTGGAGCCGATCATTGGAGGGAGTAATAAGAACGATTCCAATTCCTGATCTTGATGGACCGATGGAGCCGTCAGTCAAAAGTCGCCAACCTTTCTTTGTTACCCAATCTGACTTATCTTCGGATTATTCTGCGAGTTGCTCATCTTTCTGATCAATAAATTTTTCTTCCCAATCCGGATCGTCTACTGGAAAGTCTGCTAGAAAATTGCCTATCGCTTGAGCTTTTTCGGAGTGATGTGGTTCGAAATGTATATCGTGTTCTCCGAGTGTTAGAGACCATTATTGAATACGTCAAGATTTTTCGCGCTTGGATAAGATTTCACGAAGTAGATAGTTTGTCAAGACACAAATAGTATGAGCTTGGAAATACTGCTTCAACTTTAGTGATGTATAGACGAGAGCTAGAAGAAGCTTTTCAATCTTGGTATATCTCGTTTCAGCGGGAGTTAGAGTCTTGCTGATAAAATAGACTGGTCTTTTAGTCTTTTCTTTGATTCGGAGGAGAACGGAGCTGAGAGATGTATCTGTGACAGCTAGGCATACTGTGAGCTCTTCTCATTCTGCTGGTGTGCTCATAACTGGTGGTTTGCCCAAATAACTCTTGAGCTTGAGGAAAGCCGCTTTACACTTGTCTGTTCATTCAATCTCTGGATTCTTCTTTGATTTTTCTCGTGATGTACCCTATTTTAACAAATCGAATAAAAGTCGATATCTGTCTAAAGATTTGGATACGAATCTGTTTAGCGCTGCAATCTTCCCGGCTAGCTTTTAAACGTCTTTCTTTGTCTTTGGTGACGGCATAGCCAAGAGAGCTCGTATGCGTGATGGGTCAGCTTCAATCCCTCTTTTGCTGATTAGATGGCCTAGAAAATTTCCGGATTGCACTCCGAACTGGCATTTATCGGGATTTAGACGCATCTTGAAAGATCACAAAATCTCAAAAGTTGTTTGTAAATCAGCAAGATGGCCTTCTTTTTTGAGACTTTTGCATAACATATCGTCAATATAGACCTCCATTATTTTACCGAGATGATCTTTGAACATCTGTATCATTAATCGCTAATAGGTGGCGCCGACATTTTTCAAGCTGAAAGGCATGAATTTAGCAATATAGACCTTGTTCAGTGATGAACGCAGTCTTGTCTTGATCTTCAGGAAGAAGTAGTATCTGATTATATCCTGATGTAACATCCATCAGTGAGAGCAGTTTGGGACCTGCTGTAGAATCGAATAGGTGATTGTTGATTGGAAGTGGAAAGCTATCTTTCAGAGTATGTTTGCTGAGGTCCGTAAAATCAACACAGACTCTGATTTTTCCATTCTTCTTTGGGACTGCGACAATGTTCGAGATCCAGTCCAGGTAGATAGCTTTGCGAATGAAACTGACCTCAATCAATTTGTCGATCTCTTTATTCACTTCGTCTCGTAGTTTTGGTGTTAGAGTTTGTTGCTTTTGTTTGACCGGTTCTCCTTTATCTTTCAACCCTAGCTTGTGGCATGCTATAGCTGGATCGATCCTTGGCATTTTATGAAGCGCCCATGCAAAGACGTCACTGTTCGCTGTGAGAAATTGTATTATATTCAAGCGTTCCTCTGTGCTTAAGAATGTTCCAATGTGAGTTCCTCTGTGTGTACCATTGATCTCGACGTACTATGTTGGTTTAATGTCGGGCAACTGAGGCTCTGCTGGAATTGACTGCTATAATTTATATGCAGGAGTTGTTGTAGATGGCTTAATTTCAGTGGAAATAGTATTATCGCAAGCTCGAGCCAATTTCATGCTTCCTTTGATTTTGTAGATCCCTCCTTTCCAGTCAAATCGTAACGCCTGATGATATGTGGATGGAATAGTTTTCATGTTATGCAACCATGGTCGCCCCATGATGCCTAAGTAATGGGATTTGGCCCTGATGATGTAAAAGACTACATCATGTGTGACTGGTCTGGCCGTGATGGGAAGTGTAATTTTCCCCACACGTTCTTCCATAGAGTCGTTGAATCCAGAGACATTGATGTCACTTGGTTCGACCTTGTCTGCTAAGCCCATTTGGTCAATTGTACTATGAAAAATTAGTTCGATGCTGCTGCCGGTACCTACCATCATCATATGTAGAACTATGTTCCTCATCTTTAACATGATGACGAGAGCATCGTGGTACGGAAAGTTAACGTGACGAATGTCACAGTCTTCAAAAGATATCCCAGCTCGCCGATTGTTGGATTCTGGCAACAAACGGGCTTTTTTTTCTACCATTGTCAGATCGTGGCATTGTCCGACGCGCCTACGCTTGGACCTGTTGAAGTTTTTGATTGTCTGAGTCTCGATAAAATATAAGTGTTTTTCTTCATTTATTTTCTCAACTTAGACAATCTTGGCGCCAGTCTTGTAGCTGTCATCCTTGTAACTTTCGATGTCAACAATATACTCTAGCATTCGACCTTGTGCAAATATATTATGGAGAAAAAATATCAATACGAAACATTGCTCAGTTTCATGATGTTAAATCTGGTGGTAAATATAGTATGGCTTTCCTGGTATGGGCATAAAAGTATTGGCAGTTCTGAAGCATTCATCTTTTTGTTTCAACGGGTACAAGTCTGCAAGAATAGCTGTTAACTGTGGTATACACGGAATTGGCTTCCTTCGCCCTTGGCGTCCTTGAGTGTCATTGGATTTGTATCGCTTCTTATTACCCTCATAGTCTTTATTGCTGTTATGGGCTCGTTCGTCGGGATGGCCTTTTGTTGGTAGGGTAGTGCGTTTAGGTCTTGGCTTCTCAGTTGTCAGTCGTTCAAGTTCGATAAAGTTGTTGACCTTCTCTATCATGTCCTCCAATGTCAATGGTTTGTTGAGATCCAGGTGCTCTTTGACTTGTCCATCCGCGATTAGAGCATTGGTGAAGGCGGAGATTGTGATTTTCTTGTCGAAGTTGTTAATTTTCTGGGCTAGTCCGAAAAATTTCTTGGTAAGCGTCTTTAATTTTTCATCTGGTGTCTGCTTGAGGCTGAACAAAGGGTAAAGACTCTCCTCCTTGTCTTTATTGTACGAATAGTTTTTGACAAATAGTTTACGAAGTTGTTTGAAAGTAAAGATAGATCCTTCATTGAGTGTGTGGAACCATCGTAGAGGTTCTCCTTTCAAATTGGTCGGAAAGAGGCGGCGGAGGATGTGGTTAGATGTCGAATGCAGTCCCAAAGAATCCTGAAATTCTTGGACGTGTTTCACATGATCTCCCCCCTTGTATTTCTAGATCTTTGGAGTATGAAAACTGGCAAGCACTTCCTCATCTAGTAACTCTTGTGCGAGTGGGTTCTTCTGCAGTTTAGGATAGCTATTTTTGAAGTGTGTATTTGGGCATCTAACAGCTCCTTGATGCGCCTGTCCACCTGTTCTGGAGTGAGATATAGGCGAGATGTGATAGCTCGTCTTGTTGTTGGTCCTCCCGCAGGATTATGCTTTCCTATTGCTTCACCTATGCGGTCATAGACTGAAACTCGAGGTTTTTCTCTATTTTTCTCCTCCTGTTGTTGTAGATCTATTACCACTCCAGCGGGTAATGGTGGATTGATATGACTCCGAGGTAGAACTGGTTCTTGCTGAATTTAAGGAAGTGATATATTTTGGCCTCGATGTCCCAAGCGATCATGCACTGATATCCTCAAGGTTGTAGGCAGAGTGTTCTGCCGTCTCGGATTTGTCGTTATTTGAGCTTGAAGTACTCTGATTGTATCTTGCATGCTGGTGAATAGTTTCTCTAGCTTTATTCATCGTTCGGCTTCAGCTTGCACAGTTGTTCGCAAATCTGTCACTCCTTCAGCAGCGTAAAGCAGGACATGGTGTGATTTGTTTTGATTTGCCATCTGTGGGAACCGAAGCATACACTCAGCGTTCTCCAATCCAGTTTTTACATCATTCACTATTTTCATAGAGACCACGTGCTTTACACCTATGAAATATAGAATAATGGTTAAGAATCGAAAGTAATTGACACGAGCTTTAGCATGGAAAACCCTTGAATGGATAAAAAACCACGACCTCTCCTGAGGATTTCTGAAAGAATAGTGTTATATAGATGTCAGCTATTACAAAGAGAAAGAGATTGAATATCTAAGTTTTGGTAAGGATAACTTTCTCTAAGAGTTCTTTAGGTGATAATAGCCATCCTGGATCCTGATCTCCAGGTCTCTTTTTATAGGTCTTTTAATATGACCGTTGGTTATATTGACGAGGAACGTTATAATATTAGGTTTTGGTGAGTCTTCATAATGGTCTTTTGTAACGTCTTGATACTTATTGATCTGTAACTGATCTATTAATACTCTTAGCTGTAGTTTCTGACCATTGGAGAAGATACGATCTCTTGTATTGTTCGCATATATACGACCTGTTGCTAAGTTGAGGAGTATCTTTTGCTGTACGAAGTTACAGGATGCTTTGATTTCTCCAAACTGTTGATGAAGATACAATCTCTAATAGTGTTCGCATGTATTCGAACTGTTGATAGATATCTATGTTTTTTTGTAGTGCAATGTTATTGGATGCTTCGACATCCCCGAACTGTAGATGAGGAAGTCTGTATTGTGAACTGCTTGCCTTCAGCCCTTGGCTAGTTACCAGTGTGCTAACTTCAAACTATATGAGCCCGAATATCAGACTTAGTATGAGGATTAGAAATAAGCCCTCATAGTATTGGTGGCAAGTCTAAGATTGGCTTAAGAAGGTAGCCAATTATCTAACCAGATATGCAAACAATGTTTTCTTCATGGTGAAACTGCTGACCACATCTTTTTGAACTGCTCTCATGTTCAAAATATTTGAACTGGCTTCTAAACATCTTTTGCTACAGGTATACTGCCTCAAACTGGTCTTTCCCCAACTTATTTAAACTGACAGATGAAGATAGTAGCTATGTGCAGGACCTTTGGAGAAATGTTATTCTTACTTGTTATTCAATCTACATGAACAAGCATCACTTCTTAAGGAGATGATCGAGTCTAGTGTATACACACTATCTCCTTAAGACAGATTTACCCCTGCCATAGTGCTTTGCAGGAATGTAGGCCCTTGTCTCCCAGGATAAAACGATCAGTCACAGAGAGAAGAAAATACTTCTATCTCTTTGCCAAACAAACCTTGATTGCGTTTGTTTTCTCTTTTGAAAATGACTCAAGAAAAAACTCTGAAAAACTAATGATTATAAATGAAAACGAAGTTGGGTTATATAGAGCATAGGTAAATCTTTGTCATGGGTCACACCAAGTCAATGCCTCTTCCCCAAGAGTCACACCTTACGGTGCGTCTGTTAGAGATAACCCAACTCATACCTTAAACCCAAAAAAGTGACTAAGTGTTCCAAAAAATTCCCATGTGCCCACGGCCCAAGGCCCAATCATAGACTTATAATAATAAGCCGGGTTCCTAGGTCGAGCAAGCCCATGAGTAGCCCATGCATCCAAGCTAGTTTGCACACATGGGTCATACACGCGCGTGCGACCCACAAACTCTCATACACATCACAACAAGTTAAGTGTTATACTTACTTATATTGTAGAGTTGAGCTTCCCTCATATCCAATGTAGGACTAAACACTTAGTTCTACCATTCAAACTAAAAGGAAAACCAAAGCATCATTTACATTTTCCAACATTACTATCATGGATAACATATGGACTCAAAGAAATAAACTGATTTATGAAGAGAAAGCAGTCAATAATAGAAGAAGCAAGGTCTACATATTACAATCAATCCTCAATGCTGCTACTTTCTCAAAAGGAATAATTAAAAATATTGTGCATGAGCTTTCAATCCTTCACAAATTGGGTATCCCACTCAAATTCAAAAAACCACAGAGAATTAGATCTTATAGGTGGGAGCTGCCTTGGTTTGAGGAGGTTAAAATAAATTGTGATGGGGCCAGCTTTGGCAACCCTGGGATCTCAGGCAGACCATAATGGGACAGTCTTAGGAGTATATATGGAGAATATAGGGGTGAAGATTTCATACTATGCAGAGTACTCTAGTATTATCAGTAGGCTTCAAGTAGAGCCTTACATAAAGGATGGATGTAGGATTGTTAACTTCAGACTCTAAAGCAGCAATTGATTCCTTCAGTAATAACTGGATTCCATGGACCCTCCAATCCAGTTGAATCTCTATAAGAAGTCAACTTTCCATCAGATTCAAACACTAGAGAGAGTATAATTTCAGTACAGATGCTTGCTCAAAACAAGTTGTTGTTATGTCTCTTAACATAACATTATGGATAGAAGGCAGACCTGGTTTCCTTCATATAATAGAAAATCCTGCTTAAGAGTACTTTAGATTTAATTAGGGTTTTATAAACTGGAGGGTAGGACATGTCTGTACCTAGCTTGGGCTCTTTTTTGGGCTTGTAGGTCCTGTTTACACCCTTCTTTACTCCTTTAATAAATTTTTCTTACCTTTTGCCAAAAAAATAAAATGAAAACATCATTTTCTCGTGGATATTAGTTTTGACAAAAAAAATTCTAGGAAAACCACATTTATTAAATTGTTTGATTAGTAAATTGAAAATAATCAACTTTATTGAGTATCTTTATGCAAAGGATGGATAAGAGAGAAGATAATAGAGACAGGTGAGGTTGACAGATAGATTAGGTAAAATTTCCGTTGGAAAGTTCTTTTGGATACGTCTGACATCCCCGTTGTGATGTGTCAGATTGCAACAGTTTTGTGATTGGATGTAGCCCGCTGTTCCGGTAAAGCTGGCCGTAAAATGGTCTTGATGGGGTTGTCGCGTGCCAACGTTTGACAGCGCTCGTTCCGGACCGAGAGAATTAAGATTGCCTATTTGTGCTCAAGTATTAATCTGATATAAGACATTATGGGTCAGCTTTTCTATTTCTGACAATTTGTGGTGATGGGTGTGGTAGGGGAGGCTGGAGCCGGGAGGACTCGTCACAACCAAGTTAGTGCAATCCAGAATTTCTGGCTGCACTACGTCGGGTTTTTCCGTGAACACTCCCATTGTTGTTTTGCATGGTTCACTTGTATATACCGGCCGAAAGGGAAGATAAGTTTATCCGTAATACCGAGTCCGTTCCTCTCCATGAGTAGTCTAGAGTATTTCTTGCATGTCGCGATGGGGTGGTCAAGAACTCCGCATATCTGACAAAACCCTTCCAATCTTTCGTACTTCATAGAAATCACTGCGTCTCCGTGATTTTCTGAGCGGGGAATAGTAATGGCTGCCACTAGTGGCCGGTGAGTAAGTAGGTTAACGAGGATCTGCACAAAATCGGCTTTACAAAACTCGGTGTCCTCCGGTTTTAAGTCATCACGGACAATGAAACCGATTTTGTTGCCGATATTAAGGAGCATATTACGGTCAAGCAAGCAGCATGGCATGCCTGAGATCTGAATCCAGTTTAGGTAGGTGGTAAACGTCATTTCTACCTGATGGAGGATGGGGTGGAAGGGTTGTTGGAGAAACGAGAATCTGTGTATATTCACCGGAAGCGTATTAAGGATGGTATGGAAGTCTTCCGCGTTTTGAAAGTTAGCAATATAGGCTTTTGATGATTGCTCGTAGGATATAGGTGGTATACTCGTAATGAGCTTGCTCCACTCTTTCTTGATGCCTTCAAGGATCGTTTGTTCACGTATGATGGGTAATACAGATTTAAAAGCGTGGGCGAATTTCCACCGATGTTTTAGGGTTTCCCATTTCGCCGATTCAATGTACAGTACAAGGTTGGGTCTTGTGTGGAGCACTCTCCCATGAGCTTGCAATGTCCCTGTTATGTTTTGCTTTGTCGTTGTCCTGCATGGTAGGAGCGTGGTGTGAGACCTAGGCTACAAAGGTATAAACCCTGCCCTAGCAACTCTAACAAAGGAAGACCTTGTTGAGTATAAACACGTTGGGTTTGAAGAAAACAAAGCTGTTGTTAGGGTCGATAATGGGTAGAGGAGTAAGTTTGAGGCTAAAGTGATGGAGGGAATGAGATGGGTCAGCAACTTGAGATAGATGCAAAAGGGTGAAAGAGGGTGATAAGGAAAGGGAAGGAGGTGGGGCTGAAGAGAAGGAAAAGAGTAGGGAGACCGGTTATAGTGAGAGGGTGAAATGGGGGAGAGAGTAGGTTGGAGAGAAGAGAGTCTGGTTAAAGAGGGAGGGTGACATGGGGGAGAGAGGAGGTAGGAGAGAAGAGAGAGGGCAGAGCTCCAGGAAAATATTGAGGGAAAAAACATGGAGAGAGATAAAAGGATAACTTATACTTCCTGTAATGGCCTAATTTCGTATGCTCGAAGTGGTTTGGAATTAACTCTTACACCAT
>JACGCM010000787.1:0-110825 GCA_014058105.1 Kingdonia uniflora | reverse complement strand
CTTTTTTGGAGTACTTTACGAAGGGGATAGTTTGTTTAAACCACAAGATGGGGTGAGTTGCAAAACGGTTTTGAGTTTTGCAGTCTAATAAACGTGGGTTAAGGACCAAACGCTCAAGTTTTTGGGATCATTGTTTGGCAGGGTAAAGTTTTGTTCCGATTAAAGATAACACAGGTTTTTGATGTGCTGATTAAGTTGAATGAGAACGGAAAACTAATGGAGGTATCGGTACCCGGTAAATATAAGGAGAGTGTCTCGCATGAGAGGGGTCTGTGAGAATGGGGTGGTCTACCAATGGTAAGTTTGGGTTGAGGAAGGCCTGTTCACATTTGGGTGTCCAGTTAATATCAGGGTTGTTTTCATTTTGGCTTAGGGCGGCTCAGTCACTAATATAAAGAGCAGGCACAAACAGTTGATGATTTCAAATGAAACGGTTAAGGCCGTATCTTGCCAGCATTTTGACATCTTTTTAGGTTGGGGTGATGGCATGGCGATAGGGCTCGAATATGTGTTAGGGGTCAATCTCAATACCTAGTTGCTGATAGATGACCTAAAAAAATTTACGAACTGAAATACACAAATTGCATTTGTTGGGTTTGTGTTTATGTTATAGTTTGAATTGTCATCGAAAAAGACTTCAGTTAGGTCCTGGATATGGGTCTATTTGGAGGCCCTTGCTAACATGCGTTGTTGTAAGTTTCGACCAACTTGCCAAGCAAGGGTTTAAACATGGTTGTGACAAGGCGTTGGTAAGTGGCACCCGTATTTTTAAGCCGAAAGGCAAATGACATAAAACAGTAAGGCCTTGTTCAGTGATTTAAAGCAAGTTTAAGTTGATCTTCAGACGGAAGGGGTACCTGATTGACCCGAGGCCGCATCATCATGATGGCGCTTAGGTCCAGTAGTAAACATCGAGGAGACGTGAATGATCGGTGTGGAGGAAGCCGTGCTTTGGAGGTGGTGTGAAGGTCTATGTAGTCGACGCAGTTCTGATCTCTAACGTATAGTTAGGGACTGCAAACAATGTTGGATATCCAATAGCATAGTTCAATTCTCGATGAATACCGGCGGCTATGAGCTAGTCGGCCTTTGAGATTTAAGCTTCATAAAGGTCGCGGGGGGCAAAGTAAGCCTTAGGTTTACTGCTGTGGAATAGTGGATGTGATCAAGGCGGAGGTGGTGGCATCCAAATTAGGGTTGACACCAAGGCATTCCTGGAACCTCAATGTAAAGACAACTTATTTGCTCAGAAGAAGTCTGTGGAGTTCGAGGCGGCCGGCCTGCGAGAAGGTTCGAAGAAGGTGCCTCGACCGGGACCGTCGACTCGTATTTGAGAATAGGCTCGATGGATATACTAGGCTCTGCCAACGGTTGGGGAGGAGTAGAGAGATAGTGTGATTGATCATGGGAGTGATGAGCCTTAGGTATGATGATCTCTGGATGCTCGCATGAAGGGCAAGGCGTGAAAGCCTTTTAAATTGAAGTGACTAAGGGGATAATGAAATAAAGGGTCTAATGATAAGTGGACGGTATGGATACGCATGGCATGGCGCAGTCGCGCCGAGGATACCAAGGGATTAAGATTCTTATCGACGATAACAAACTAGTTTGAGTATGAATTGGGATAGTAGTAGTAACTGGGAGGCTGATTCGACAACAATAACTTCTGTGACCCAATTGAAACCTTTCAGTTCGACATTGGCGACAAAGTAAAACCTTTCTACGTGATGAGTTAGAAATCCAGACGAGTACAATAATGGTCAGTTTATCTTGGTGAACATGCATCTCACTCGAGAAGCAGATATCCCAAAAAGGCCAAGCAGTAGCCAATTTCCTTGCTGACTTCCCGGTCGAAGACGTCGATTGGGAGGAACATGAAGACAACTTGACAGAAGACCATCCCGAAGCAACAGATCCATGGAACCCTACCACAGGATGACATTTATTTACAAATGGTTTAGGGATTGGCATAGTCCTGGTTACACCTACGAATGATCGAATAGAGAAGGTAGTTAAGGGAAACTTTTAATGTTCCAATAACGAACCTGAGTATGAAGCCTTGATCCATGGCCTCAACCTTTCCCTCAAACTTGGCATCCCTAAACTTGTAGTTTTCATAGATTCCCAACTTGTTTAGAGGCATTATACCTGCGAAAATCAAGCTAATGGTCGCATAGCTGAATATGTTGTTCTCGTTCGAAAGCGCATGGACCATTTCCCCAAAAAATCTTCAATCACTCATTACTCTCGAGGAGAAAATAGACACGCAGATGCCCTCGCCTACATAGCAACTATGTTAGGCCAATCAGAATCCTAAACCCTTTATATCAAAGTACTCGAACGCCCACGTATCGACGAGATAGAAGTCAATGCCATCAATACTGGGGGAGAGAGTCTCGATCCAGAAAATTGGCGAACACCGTTTCTTTAATACTTTAACAATGTTACCCTCTCAGATGATCCAAAAGATAAATGATCATTATTAGAGAATCATCGCAGATAATCTATCCACAAATACGAGTTACATCGCAAATCCCAAAATGGCATCGTTCTTCGATGCATCTCTCAAACCAAAGCCTCTAAAATTCTAGTCAAACTCCATGAAGGTACCGGTGGTGCCCAAACTGCTTCTCGATCTATTGCCCTTAGAGCTGTCTCTTAAGTTTAATTCTGGCCCAACATGAAAAATTAAGCCGAAGAGTACGTCAAATACTACGACAAATGCCAACGTCCCGCCCATGGCATCCACAACCCTTTACAAGATCTCTATTTCAATCAAGTCTCCTAGCCATTCAAAAGATGTGCCACTGATCTCATTAGTCCTTTTCCCAAAGCTTCAGGTAGCCAAGAGAATATCCTTATTACAACAGATTATTTTACCAAATGGGTCAAAGCCGTACCCTTGTGCCGAACCCAAGAAGAAAAAGTCATTAAATTCCTATGGGAAAACAATATCTCACATTTTGGATGCCCTCATATGATTCGATGTGACAACGGTCCACAGTTCGTTGGGAGCAAAGTTAGAAATTTCTTTAAAATACACAACATCATACTCTCACCCTCAACACCTTACTACCCCCAAAGCTACGGACAAGTCGAAGCAGTCAACAAAACTATAGTCGACGGTCTCAAGAAACGTTTCGATACGAGAAAAGGTCGATGGGTTCAGGAGTTACAGGATGTCCTTAGAACCTAACAAACAATACCAAGAAAATCTACAGGCTACACCCCTTTCCTTCGAGCTTACAGTACAGAAGCAGTGGTCCCTACTCAATTTCAAGTACTCACACGAGATCCCAACCTCCCAGACGAAGATAACGAGTTTGAACTCAGGTGCAATATGCTTTGGATCGACGAAACCAGAGACCAAGCCATCGCCAATCTGCGTCGTTACAATTTGTCCCTCAAGATTTCATATAACGGATGAGTTCGATCGCGAAGTTTTAACATTGGAGACCTCGTACTTCGACGTGTCAGTCAATCTTCGAAGCCTCGAAATGCTGGCAAGTTAGCCGATCCTGGGAAGAACCTTATGTCGTTTACGATAAAACCGACAAGGGTTCATATTACCTGATGATAGAAGACGAAGAGCTTCTACCTAATCCGTGGAACACAATGCAGCTTGTCTCTTACAATAGGTTATGATCTCAACCTTGTACACCTAATGGAAATACATAATAATTAATAAGCAGTTTTTTTTTCTATCCACACTTCGTCTTCTGTTCTCCAGTGAATGTCTTGGTTAAGCCAGAGTATCATGTCAGCCCTTCGACCCGATTGATACTTGGGGGTGACCATAAAAAATTTCAAGTCTCCAATTTCGAGCAAACTTGAGAGGCAAGGATAGCCAAAAGACCTGACCTTCGGGAATGCATTAGGAGCGAGCACGCTCTACTTCGATCAGGCCCCAAGTTGTCGAAGTCTAGTAAATTTCATGGTAATGCCTGTGAATCATGTCAACCCTTCGACTCGACTGATAGATGCGGCCGACCTTATAAATTTTCAAGCTTCCAACATTCGAGCAAACTCGAGGGGCACGAATTGTCAAAAGACCGGACCCTCAGGAATACGTTGGTGGTGAACATGTCTTACCTTTTTATGGCTCAGGCCTTCAAAGTTTAGTAAATTTCCTGGTTTCCTCTAAGTATCATGTCACACTCGGCCCGACTGATACTTGGGGGCGACCTCAAAAATTTTTAAACTCCCAACATTCAAGCAAACTCGAGGGGCACTAATGGTTGAAAGACCGGACCCTTGAGAGTGCGTTGGGGGTGACCACGCCTTACATCGTTGTGGCTTTGGCCTTCAAAGTCCAGTTAATTCCCTAAACTTTCGGGATTCAATCTTAAAGCTCCTCAAGGTTCGATCACTCAATAATTATTCGACAGTTACAGCATATGCTGACATAATTATTCAAGAATATCAACAAGACACTTCAATAAAGCATCAGAGAATCTGGTTCAACACAATATAATTCAAACCAATCATAAGTTCAAAGAGCAATTCAGTAAAATTCAAGGTTACGCAAATCAGTTTCTGTACAGTCTACTACCAAGTTGAATCTGTACATTATAAATCATTTTTAGCGCAGCAATTCAAACCAATCATAAGTTCAAAGAGCAAGTGTATAGAAAGATAAACATTGTTCAAATATCAGAGTGGTTGTAGCTTTTGCCCTAGTAGGCTCCTCAGTGCAAATGCCCCCAGAACCTCAAGTAGAAGATTTCAAACCTGCACCATCGACGCCCACATCAGTTCCAGATCCAGCAGTAGTACCTTCGATCACAGGAACATCCATGCCACCTCCGACACTTCCATCAGTAACATCTACCTCTATGCCTTCTTTTTGCACAATATCTGTAACAACAGGATCTTGGGTAGCAGGGAAGCATTATAGAGTTTCAGGATCGAACCCCATATCCTCTATGAACCCCTTCATCCTAACATTATCCATAACTTCATAATCAAATTTCCCTTGGTAATACTCCTTTAGTGCTTTCTTTTCCTTCTCCTTCTCAACAGGCTTTGACCTCAACACCTGCTCATGGTTAAAACGTTGACACTCCATTCTCTTCTCGAATGCATCATTGATAGCCATAAGATCGCGCTTCAAAGTTATATTCTCTGACACCACTAACGCTTCAACCCCTCGAGCAAGCTCCAGACTGTCAGCGGCCACCTGTAGCTTCCTCTTTAACACTTTCACCGCCTTGCTAAAAGAATGCTCCCAAGCATCTTTCTGCAAGAATATTCGAGCTGTCAGTTCCTCACGAATAATCAAGCACTCATGAAAATGTTAGAATCTCACAAACAAATAGACACTTAGCTGGTGCATACTCTTTATTTTTTTGACGCCTCGTCTGGATCATCGGCACAGAGTTCTGCCATCGAACTAGCCACAACTAGAGCCTGATCCTCTCGCTCAGCCTCTATAATATCTTTGCCCGGATCCTCCCCATCATCTTCCCCCAGAGCCCTGCGCCTTTTTTGTTGAGTAACCTTTGTCTATTATACCATAGGAGATTCGGAAATAAACTTTCCCTTCCCTTTCTCAGTCTGGCTCGTTGCCTGCTTTGGCCTCTGTCTCGAAGTATTACTAGCTACTTCGGGTACTGTCGCTACCTACTTCGACTCGCATTCTTCCTTTAGAGCATACTTTACCTGCCTTACCAAATTATCCTCCTCCATTCCATCGAGTACCTTTGAAGCACCTTCGCCTGCCCTCTTCTTTCATGGCTTCGACATAATGGGCACGCTTCGAAACAGTGAATTTGTCTTCTTCTGCCTCTCCCTCTTGATACCAAGACTCTTGAAAATGTAACTCACCCACTCCTCATCTGAGTCAATTAGGGCATCAATTTAGACCCCCAGATTCGCCCAAGTCCGGCTTTGAGGACCTGCAGAACAAACAAAAATACAATCACCAGTTTATTCGAACAATACATCATAAACTCTTCGACAAAAAACATACTTGGATTATAGACTTTATGCTGTAACCTATAAGTGTCCTCTCCTTCGACATTCTCATAATTCCCCCATACTGTAATCAAATCTCTATTCAACCCTCAACCCGTCGAGTACAGATCAAACAACCAGGGCTTGTCTGTATGGCACTGGATATGGTAGGTACCCATATTATAATTTACCTTCCTCGAATCGAATGATACCACATCATACCACTCAATTAAACCCCTTTCCTTACTTATCAATTTCGTGTTCATGCCCTCAATTACCTTCATCATCTCATAAAAGTTCCCATTCATCTGAACTGGAAAAACTTCCCAGAAGTTCAACACCTTCTTCACCAGCCTTCGAAGAGGCAATCACATCCTCTATCGAATTTGGCCTCTATACGCCATGATACCTTCACGAGGCTTGGATTTAAAGCTGTACTTTGACCCTGCAGAATATAATATAACCCCTACCTTTGATAGCCCATGTTTAGCTATAAATCGATCTAGCATCTGCTTCTCCTTATCCGGAACAAAACCAGTAGCCTCATCCGATTTAGTCAAATCCTCTTCATAATCACTTTGCTCCCCCTCACCCTTTTTTCCACCCGAAGGCTCAGCCCGACCTTCTCCTCTATTTCTCTGTCCTCCCCCTATCACCTCCTCACCATTACCCTCAGTCACTACTATCTTACAATGCCTACTACTTGAACCCCCAGTCTCAAGAATCACCACTGCCAGTAGGATATCTTTTGCTATGACTAGTTCTTCTATGTCACAGCCCTAATCTATCGGAGCACGACCAGACATACTAGCCTCATTTCCTTTGACCTCCTCGTCTATCAGCCTCAGTCTCAAAGCACGACAGGTACGCATCTTAGCCTATTGAAGAAGAGGCATGCAATTAGATCGATACATTCGATATTACATGTTAATAACCTATTTACATCTGCCCTCTCAAATTGATTCAAACACAGTCAAAAACTCGACCCCAATCTCAGTCCCACCATCTATACCCTCAGAATCCCAAATGTGCTAAACCCCTGATACATAATTTTCCTCTGTATTCGAACATATCCTCAACACTACCAACCTAGAAGACTCTACATACAGATACAGATGGAAAATCCAAACAAAAATAGACAGAGATCAATCGACATACCTGAGTTAGCGAAAGTACAATTGAAACAGCAAGCCAATCAGTCCACAGTAACAACCTGGTAACCTCTCCCAAGCTGCACTAAACAATAGCGTACAATCCCTTCCTCTTACTCTAAGGTCTTTCTGTGAATAGTACGTTTGTTATCTCCCCTCTATATACCTCCTCGGAATACCAAAAACAACATCGATTTCCAAACAACTATCGTTTTCCACTACCCCACTACCCCTACTTTTCGGCTGACATATGTGTTGACCATTTTTCCCATCATTAACCTCACGTGCGAATCGCACGCTCACATTCACTTCACTTTAAACTCAAAACAACTCGAACCTTCTGATTCTCACTTGAAGCTGTCCAATTAAATCTCCACATCAAATCAACCTTTTCTATAAAGGAGGAAACATCATGATAACCTGCACGACGCACTACCCCTGGAACCAGTACCAATCTTATAGACCAGCTGTCTGGGCTGCCAGTCTGTCCAGTCAAATCCATCACACCTTCGATACGCCCATTTCTGGAACACGAGTAATCGACTATATCGTGTTTCAAACATTCGTCCTCTGATAACCTCTCATTCAATTTACTTTGAAAGTTCATAAATGTACTTTGAAAGTTCAGAATTTTACTTTCAAAGTTCATAATTTTACTTCGAAAGTTCAGAATTTTACTTCGACAGTTCATAATTTTTCTTCAACAGTTCAAAGTTTTACTTTAACAGTTTAGAATTTTAATTATACACAGCTCAGAAGTATACTTCGACAGTTATCTTATCAACTCCCAATTTCATTCAATACAAATGAAGACAGTACAAATCAGCAGAAAAAACCAAAATACCCCTACATACCATCCTATACAAATACCCCCAACAATCAAAGATGCCCCTATTTCACCTTGGGATACTTCTTCTCGCTCCCAGCCTCAGCAACAACATCTTCCTGGTTCACCATCTCCTTTGCAAACAGCTCCAGCAAGGACAACCGGTGACCAGGAAACGGTCCCATCATCTGTAGCACCCCCCACCAATATGCGAAGGGCATTCCAGTAATGTGCTCCTCGGGCTCCTCTTCAAACATGTCCGGCATCTCCGATTCCATGCCTTGATCTCCTCTGTCTGAGCAGTGTCTTCAATAGTAGGTTCATTGGTTGTTGGAAGGCACTTGAAAGTTATGTGATCATACCCCAAATCTTCTATGAAATCTTCAGCTCGGTACTCATCTCGCAGTCGTCATCCAATTGCTCCAGAAAGGCTTCCCTCTGTTCCTTCTTTCCCCTTTCCTTCTCAGTCACCTTCGACTCCTGTACCTTCACCATTTGAGTATGGTTGTCACGCTGAGCTTCGAGCTTCCTCTCGCATTCACCTCTGATAGTCAACTGCTCTCGCTTTAAAAATTTAACCTCAGATACTAGTGACAACTCGGTCCATCGAGCAAGATCAAAATTCTTAACCGCTTGTTTCAGCTGCCTATTTGCTACCTTTTGGGCCATGATAAAAGCCTGAGACCAAGCATGTGACTGCTAGAATATTCGAACCATAAGTACTTAGCAAGACATGGTGAACTTTAGCAATATATTAGAATTTTAGAAAATAGTTACCTGATGAAGAGACTAATTCATCTGCCTCCCAGCCTCCTCTAGGTCATTCACGTAGAGAGTGGCCATCGATGCAGCCATGGCTCGAGCCAGATCCTCTAGTTTGGTATCTGCTTGCGCTTCGTCCACACCCACCGCATCATTATCCCTTAGCTCCCTATGCCTCTTACGCTGAATTACCTTCGACTATTGGACCTTCAGAGATTCGGGAGCGGCCTTGCCCTTTCGCTTCTCAGCATGCATCGACGCCTGCTTCAAAGCTTTCTTCAGCACCTCAGACACAATTACGGGCACCGGTACAGTTTGTTTCCCCCTTGGAACATAATTTACCTTCCGGGTCAATCTTACTTTCTCCATCTCCTTGACTCTTCTCGAATCACCTTCTTCTCCCTTCTTCTTTGATGGCTTAGGAGCGACAGGAACGTTTCAGAGCAATAAATTTATCCTCTTCTTTTATACCTAGCTTCCTGAATACTCGGTTTATCTACTCCTCGTCAGAGTCAATAAGATTATCAATGTACCTCTGCGGGTTCTACAATGTTCTCGTTCCAGGCTCAGCAAAATAACAAATAATCATGGTTTGCAGTATATTCAATGACCACTTTTTAACTATCTTCGACTTTGAACTTACTTGGATTATAGATCCTATGCTGCAGCTTATAATGGTCCTCCCCTTCGGCATGCTCATATTTACCTCACACTATAACCAGGTCTTTATCCCAACCCCGACACGTCGAGTACAAATCAAATAGCCACTACTTCTCTACATGACATTCTATGTGGTATATGTCCACCTTCTTGTTGGCCTTCATCGAGTAGAACGATATAATATCATATCACTCAATCAGACCCCTCTTCTCCTGTATTAGTTCTACATTCATAGCCTAGACCACACTCATCATCTCATAGATGTTCCCATTCATCTGGCACGGGGTAACTTCCCTGAAGTTCAGCACCTCCTTTACCAGCCATCGACGGGGTAGTTGCATCCCTAGCCGAATCTGGCCTGTAAAATTTATTTAACCCTCACGAGAAATAAACCTGAAGGTACTACATTTAATACCACCCCTACCTTCGATAACTCAAGCTTCGCCATAAATTGATCCAGTCTCTGCTTCTCTCTAGCCGAGACTGACCCTGTAGCTCCCCCCCAACCTGTCAAACTCTCATCACTACCACTCTCTTCTCTTTCGTCCCCCAAAGGCTCGACACCTTTGTGTCCTCTTTTCTCTCCTCCCTCCATCTCCTCTCCACCCCTCTCCTCAGTCCCTCGAACTTTTCGGCATTTACTACTCCTTCGGGTACTACCACAGTGAAAGGGACATTTATTGCAATAGATAACTCCTCTATATCGCTACTCTCATCCCTTGAGCCATGACTAGATATACTCATCTCATTTACCTCGATCTCCTCATCTATCAGCCTCAACCTCTGAGATTGACGGGTACACATCATACCCTACAGAAGAATAGGCCCGCAATTAGATTGATATATTCAATTATTACGCTTTTATGTTATTTTATTCTATCAATCCAAATATACCTAACCCACAGTCGAATGTTCGACCTCCACATATGCCCAATCCCAGACACACCCTCAATTCTGCAAATCCTTAATGGGCCAGACCTCCAGCCATATGGGTTACCCCCATGAACTCTGACACATCACCACAAATATCTACTCTAGCAGTATCTACCCTTTCATATAAACCATTTTCATAAACAAAAGAAGTAGCAGCAGAACAGAAGTCAAACGACATACCTGTTTGAACGGAGTACGTTTTCCTCCTCTCAGCAAGTTCGACGATCCCTCAGCAATGACCAAGTGTCTTTCTCCCTCAGCAATAACCTAGCTCTTTAAAAATAATGGCGTATGTTCTCCTTCCCTCACTCACTTTATTTCTCTATGATTGTATAACTGGGAACAATATCGTTGTTCTTGCTTCTATCTATACCTTCTCAAAACATTAAAAAAACTGCCTCAATTTCCTAAACCGCCATCATTACCACTCTACCACTTCCCCTATTTTTTTGCTGAGTACCGTTTTGATAGTTTTGCCCTCAACTACTCCCACGTGTGCACACATACACTTAGCCAATTTTATAATACCGAGTCGAACCTTCGAGTACCCTACCCAAAGGTGTCTAGTCATAATCATGCGTCATGTCAACCTCTTTCACATAACCCAAGAAAATGTTATGATGACCTGCAGGGCACTCAGCCCTAGGATCAGTTTACCCTCTGTCATGTCAGAGTTTTCGGTTGTTAGTTTTTGTTTTCCAAGTTAATTTTGTTAAAACCGACGATAGATATGTTTTCCAACCATCTCGTACATTATCTTCGATCACTACATTTTTTTTTCAGGGCACATTTATTCGAAGTATGTTGCTACCTTTATGCCTTGTTCTTTATTCTTATTCGAGGGCAGAGTTTCGATCTCGCGCCTACAATCTATTCGTCTATCCTACTTGTCAGATCGAAAATACATAATTTCTTTGAACTATTCTTTCATTACAATGCATCAACAGTACCAAACAGAAAGAGAAACAAACACAAAACACCATCAAAACAAAAAATATTTAGCCACCACCACCACTCTGTCACCCACCTTATGAAGGACCCACCCTATTTATAGCCGGGAGTTCATCTCCCCAAGCCCTGCTCGTCCTCCAACAACTGGTCGTCTTCATACACAATACGCTCGGCCAAACTCTGAAAAAGGTAGTACCGGTTCTCGGTCGTTGGAAACATCCTTTGCAATACCGCCCACCAGTGCGCATATGGCTGGCTACCCATTGATCGGCCCCTCGGACTCTAGCTCTACCAGGTCTGGCATGTCCCAGTCGAGCTCCTTATCTCCAAAAAACTTCAACTTCAGTTTCGCCGCTTTCTGTCCTATTTGACAGCCTCTGGCATGTCCCATTCTTCTCTGATAATGAGTGTTAGGTGTGGTCCCCATAATGTTTTCACGTAATACAGAGGAAAAAATTGAAGACGAAGAATCTATAGAATTACCTCCTGATAACCCATATTTATATCTTCATTAAACTCATTTATTACACCGTAATCACCACTACCTCTTAATTACCTTCTATTATTACCTCCCTCGGAACTACAAACATTCCACAGTCAACCTTTTTGCTTCCAACGTCCAACCTTTATATCAATCTCTTGTGACCATGTTAAACCATCACCTACACTCTAAAGTATTCGATACCCCGGTCCATATTTTTTGATACTTCGATCTAGATTATAGCTCGACATTCAAGGAACTGCTGTCGCGCCTAAATTATCATCGTCTACCGTGTTTGTTTTACTTACACACAAACAATTCAATATCTCACTCCGACAGTTATTTCATTATTTTTCAATTTCATTCAGATAGATGCCCTTACACCAAAATATAGAAAAAAACAATGAACATCATATTCCTGCCTACCATCCTATGCCAGTACTTTTACCTCACTCATGAAGCCCCTATTTGCAGATGGGAATTTCTTCCAGAACACAACCTCATCATCCTCAACACGATCTTCCTTGTCCACTAGATCCTCTGCTATAGATTGTAGGAAGTCGAACTGGTTACTGGGGAGCAGGCTCATCCATTGCTGTACCTTCCACCAGTGCGCATACGGCATCTACCGATTGGTTCCTCTGGCTCCAGTTCAACCAAGTCTAGCATAACGCAATCCCGGCCTCGATCACCAAAGAACTTCTACTTCTGCTTGAGGGTCTTCTCTCGCATATAAAGGTCTCTTGCCACAATTCCCCTCAAGTACCTGGTATTAGGAGTATTTCCGCTGCTTTGGGAAGAGGACACAGACATTTTACTCAGGGAAGAAGGTACAGAAGCTTGATATTCACTTAAAATACCCTACTTATTCTTGAAGGCGGATACGGTTACTCCCACGTTAATCAAAACCTGCATTAATCACATTATTTAATTAGCCTTCTCAGAATTGCAATAATCACCTAGTCAAACTTTCCTCCTACCCCAGCTTAATTATTTTTCTCAGCACGTGCCATCTACACCAGTTTTTGAGGTCCCTGCTGAGTGGGGCCGAATGAAGTAACCTACTCGCAACCTTCTAACACTGGTCGAATACTCAAAAGCTTCATCGAAGCCTACCTGATGACTCGGAGCCTAGTAAGTCAATAATCAAGTCCACGAAACCTTCTGAGACTATTTAAACATTCGAAGGAAACATCGAACAAATAATACTTTGACTAGGTGCCCATGGTCGAAGGGGAACATGTCAGACAGCCAGCTCACCGGACAAAATAGTGGAGCAAGTCGCATGACAACTGCGGCACCAAATCCAACAACTACAGTGTCAGAACCAATAGTTACAGTATCAGACTCGACAAATTACAGCGACAGAACCGACTCTGGGTACAAGTCAGTTGTCCCTGGAGCATATATATGTAACTGGACCTTCCATGGTGACTCAGCCCATCCTATTCTCTATAAATAGGGGGGAAGAGGAACTGTGAGGAAGTTAGAAAATCTCCCCAACAAGCCTTGCAAGTTTACCATCGAATGCACTATAAATCACCCTGTACTCGATACTTCGACTACTCAATATTTATATCATCACTCTTAAAAATCCTTATCAGAGGTCCTGGAGTAACCCATTCAAGGCCTGCACGCAAGAGTATTGTCATTAAGATAGTTCTTATTATTATTGATTATACGCTTGAAACCCCTGGTAGAGGATAAACTTCATAGTGTAAGAGTCAACTTCCCCTCTCGCGAATTTAGGCCCCTAGATCATTTCCAACAAGATATTTGATTTCTTACATCTACCGTGTACAACTACTTCCAGAGTTAAAGGTCAAATTATAATCTCAAATGGATGCTCCATGGCATATATTTCCAGGTCTAAGGTACACATTCTCTATATGCTACTTTGTCAAAAAATTTGATTTTTCAAATGCACTATTTGAGTATCATTTTCAGAAAACTGAGAACAACCTTTTGGTCTGCCTCTACATTCTATGTTGTCTTATTTACTTAATAACTTTATGTTAATGAAGCATACAAGTTAAACATTGCCTGTTCCGATCTAACCTACAGCTCCGCTTGCGAAGACAGCATGGATGTGGAGGACTCCCTTTCCCAGGCAAGCTCAGTCTTTAAATCTTTTATTCTGAGGCTCGTTTCTCTGAGTGCCTACACAAGCATTACAAAAAATAAACTCAGCCTACAAAATTCTATTTGATACATAGTATCCAACTAATTTACATAAACATTTCCTAAATATTTGAACAAAATCATTTCTTTACCCTACCTTCTCATGTTCCCCCTCCGAGAACTCGGTGTCATCCCCTTGGTTTTCAAGTACTGTCTGAGGAGAGACACCATCCAACCCATCAACAACTTCAACAGTAACCCCTTCCGCCTCTTCGTCATCTTCCTCCTTAATGTAGATGTCTGCCTTAATAGTATCTACCTCATCCTTTGAATACCCCTTTTGCATAAGGTGGCGCCCGAGTTCTTCGCGCCCCGCCACCACCTCCACCACCTCCACCAGGTTCCTTCTTGCCTCAGCTTGTAGATGGGCAATCTCTACTACTTGGGAAGCCTTCAGGGCCTCCAGCATTCTTACATCCTTGAGCGCGTCGACCATCAATCAAGCTACCTTCTTTTCAAGCTCGATCTTCCCCATCTTCAGCTCAAATTTATCTTCTTCAACTCCGAGACATATCCCCCTCACCAAACGAGCAACCTGCAAAGCACAATTCAACCTCAACGTGAGCTCGGAGTGTAATACAAAAATATATTTCACATAATCAAGCATAAAGACCTATCATTTTGCTCATATCATCTTCCCTATGAAGAGCCGCCAGCCCAGCCCTTTCCTCTGCCACCTTCTAATCATCCTCAGCAACAAGTCGCTCTTCAACGACCTTCTCCCCTGATGTTCCCAAACGTTTGATCCATCTCCTTTTTTCTTTTCCTTTGACCTCATCACTTCCAGTGGAACCAGAGGCCGACGGACGCTTCAACATCTATTTTTTTGGAAACGTTTGAGCTAATTAACTTGAGGTAATAAACTTTGGATGAACCAAACTATCCACTTTAGGGGCCTTGAGCAAGATCGTTCGCCCTTCCCCACCAATTCCTTTCTTTTTACCATCATCAGTACCCGCCATTAGCCTTGTTGATTGAGATTTTTGAACTTTTTTGGACTTGCTTCCAACCCGTTTCTTTCTGCTAAGGCCAAGTCCTTCCAACATAGATTTAAGCTCGACCTCTTCCTCAACAACTTCGTCCAACAAAGAATCTTTCTTCTCCACCTGGAACTTCGGGCCTGCCATGCACAACATTTTTAATCACCAACAAAAGATCATACAGTTCCAACATATCAATATTGCGCTATGCATTGTTATACTTACTTTGTTGTACAGTTCTAAACAGAAGATCCAAGGGTTCTTCATTACCTCTCAGAATGCAATTTCCCTTCACCCATATTGCGTTGTCATTCCAGGATCGACCTGCTGAGTTCAGATTGAAGATGTGAGGCCGAGTTACGCTCGCCCAGAAACATACCCCTCCGCTGGCATGATAAATCTTCACCCCATAAAACTGCATAACATCCACAGGGGATATCCTCCTCACTTTCTCCACCCTTTCCCACATATCATTCAGATGGTCGCAAATACTTATTGCCTCCCACATGTTCCCATTCAATTGAGCAAAACATGCCCCAATCATATTCATAATCCCTTTCACAAAATTGGTAAGGGGAAGACTCAACCCGTACTCTAATTCAGACAGGTAACACAAAAAGCCATCTGAAATGTCACTCCGAATTCTCCCATCGAAATACTTTAACGAGATCGATTCTTCTATACCCCAATCTCGTTTCTCCTCCTCCAAATCAGCCAACAAATAAAAATACTCCTTCCTCATCACTATAGTACACCCCCTAAAATGCCTACCAGCGTATTCTACGTAGTTACCTCATGTCCCTCCTACAGTAGCCTTGGCTTTACAAAACTCTTTAAATGCATACGAACAGGGTAGATAGGTCACCAATTTCCCAGAGAAACCTACAAATTGTTCAACCCCTACTTCAACCTCAATGTCAGACATTTCAATTTCGGAATCTGCCGTTTGACCAAAGGTCGACACCTCTTTAGCAGGCGAACTATCCATCTAAACTACAATTCTACAGGCAAGGGTTTGATCCTACATAAATACCTCTCACGATCAACCTACATACAAGTCCATGTATCTATCATTATCTTATGCACATCCATCATTGGCATACAAAAATCTTTCATATATTCTATATATATTTCAAATTTCATAGATTGCTATAAATAGTGATTTTTTAGAGATTTGCTTAAAGAAGATTATGATTTGCAACAACACAATCATGCATCGCACATCTCTACTAACCTTCTGTGGCGGCATAAGAATCTGAGGTAGCGTCAAATCCTTCCCTCACAATACTGCTGTATAGCCACCTACATGATTCAGTCCCCACAACTTTCTTTGACTGTTGAACACTCTTAGATAAATTCTTACCAGATTCTCTATAATTTTTTCGCGCTTCTCTCTCTTTGCTTTCCAAGTTTTTAGAAATTGAAATTTTTTTGAATGGTAAGGAAGAAGCACTATTAATTCTTTTTCACTCGAATGGCTAGCAGTTATTGTGCCTCGTACGAGCCATCCTCGGTTTTGGAACCGAGGTGTCATTTCCACTATCTATGTCAAACGTCTTAAAACTTTTCAATAAAGCCATTTTTCCATCATTGCCCCTTCGCTCATATTTTAATTTATTTTTCTCTCCTATTTCCATATCTCTCTCTGACCTTCCCACACTCATGATGACTCACACTTACACGGTAACAAATTTTTGTAACTTTAAATAAATAAATAAAATTAGAACCTCCTACTTTTTTTTGTTCTTGTTTCTTCTACTTATAGTACTGGTAACGTCATTTTCAAAGTTACTAAATTTTCAAATGTATTCAACAGTCTCAAACAGTATTTATAGCTATAGATGATCAATTTGGATTTTATCTTTTCTTTTAGAAAAAAATCAAATACTTACATTCAATTATGATAGCACTTTACATATAATTACACCTAAAATAGCCTTGAAGACCTATCTGATCAGATATCCTCCAATAATCATCACATCATCAGATTCAATCTCCTCCACAGCAGGCAATCTTACTGCATCCTTTCGAGCTGCTGGGTCCACCATTATTTCTCAGAGCGTCTCTTTGTAAAAATAAAATCCTTATTCACCATCTCTCCCAATCATATCCAAACCCTCAACATTTGCCTCCCATACTGGCAATTCAGCATTATAGTTCAACAACCCAAAAATGCGTTCATGCACTTCGGCTACCTTAATGGCCAATCGCCTCTCAGCGGCGTAACGGATTCTCTCAGAACGAGTCCACCTCATCATTCTTTCCTTTTACCTAATTTTTCCTCATCAACCCCTCTTTATTTATACCCTGTCTGGTTGTAAAATTCCACGCAGCTCGGGATGTTATCCTGTTATCTCGTAATAGAAACCATAAAATCCTGGTAAAAATTATATATGAACACATCTCTTTCTATCGAACTACATCATTTTGTCCTATTCCATATCGACCCGATTCCTTCTAAAAACTATCACAGATTGACCAGCCATTCCGAAATTTATACAATTTCCTTTCCTCCATATTTTTATCTAACCCCAGGTTGAACTTCTATTATATACATTACAAACATATTTCAAATAGTTTGATTATGATAACAATAATATTGATGTCATATATATCATCTTATCAATATCATGGAGAACTCATCGTATTATTATTAGCTCGACTCCGAAGACATTCTATTCTATATTAACACAATGTTTGATTAACAAATATTATTCATTTCGAATTAGATTACAGATACGTTTACAGATAAAAGGTCTTTCAAAGTAGTTAGAGATCGAATGCTTTTAATGATATCAAGTCCTACGAAGGACTCTGAAATAGGGTACTTTACAAATAACAAGTTTTTTGAGTGTTTTAGAGATTGAAGATCTTTCAGGCACCCCAAGCATCAAATCCTTCAGTTCGTCCTACTTCAGTGATTTTTCATCCTGATGCAAAGTAGACATTGGAAACAACAAAAAGCTTCCCTCAGATAAGTTTTATCGCTGTCTAGTCAAACTTCAAATCGAAACTATACAAGTAGAAGACTTAGTGTTGGACCCAACTTTTCAAGCTAAAGGTCATCTTAGTGCCAAAAAGTGATGGGAATGCAGAAGCAGTCTTTTACTTTTCGTCTTCCTCCTTGTCTACCATCACCTCCTCCTCTAAAACCACCACCTCCGCAGAGATGGTAATGATGAAGAGGGCCGGGCCTTAGAATCCATTAGGGCACAAGAGATTGGCGCAACTTCAAAGCTGTTATGCCTATCCCTACATCTGTGCCCCCAACCTTGTCTTCCGCAAGGATGTGGAGATAAACCCAACGTTGCTCGCCAATCAAGATAATGTGGTGAAACCTCCATCTATAGTAAAATTCCTCCTCAACTTTAACCGCTTCGTCTTACGACATACCTTGATAAATCGGAGGAACAGAAGAGGGTATGGACATCTCTAAGGATTGGTCGCCAAAGTTCTTTAACTTTAACCTCTATATTTCCAAAGCAATCCTCTCTTCAAGGGCCATCCTCCAAGTCTTCGCCATCTTTAAAACTTTAAGAGAATTTGACAACTTATAAGCGTACTTTACATTAGAAACTCGGTACAGGTACTATTTATATAACCCTTCATTTGTTTTGTAGGTACGATTTTCCAAACGTCATCATTCCATAAAGACGCAACTCTTCAAACCATAACCATCACATACATCAACATCCATATCATCATTTAATGCCCGTCATTTCCCTATAACCCTCGCAACTTCCATGCAGTCAAGGCCATCATTACTCTATTTCAATATTCAAAATATTCAACCCGAATACCAATTACCCACAAACTCTTTCTCAACCAAAGTTACTCATGACTTAGGTTGCGTGGGGGCAATTGTAGGGGCCTACCCCTCGATATGACCCTAATCGAGCTTCTTCTAGCTCGAACAACTGACATCTCATACTCATACATTTTCCACATGACTTCTCTAGTTAACATTTAAACCTACTCCACAAACTGGTTAAGAATGTGGGTCAAACTCAAACTGAAAAACCTGAACAAGTCAAAGGCACCTATCACTCACGAACTCAACAGTTACTCAGTCAACCACGACTAACTGCATTGTTCGGAGAACGTGCTCCAACACGATGAAGAACTACAGGGAAGGACTATGAGAAAGAAGTTCCAGAAGAGACAAGGACTAGAAAATTATACGAGAAATTACCAAGAAAACTACGTATTCTAGATTCAGAAAAACATTCAAACTTCTTAGTTATAAGGTTCAGGCATTTCAAAATCAAGAGATCACTTGAAATAAAATATCTACCTCAAGCAATAAAGATACTTTTACAAAATCATTCACTCGAGGCCGTAGTTTTTTTACCTATTCAGTGGTTTTCCACGCTAAAACTACATGTGTTATTTCTTGCTTTCCATTAGAATATTATCACAGGTTAATTGGTTTGATAGTAAATTCCAAGCCATTTCGAGCCTATGGAATTTGGCCATTACAATATTGAAGTACTCGAACGCCTAAGTATCGACCAGATGGAAGTCAATGCCATCAATATTGGGGGTGAGAGTCTCAAACCCGACAATTGGCGCACACCCTTCCTTGCATATTTCAATAGTTCTACCCTCCCGGAGGATCCTAAAGCCAAACGTTCGTTACTAGAAAACTGCCGCCGATACACCATTCTCAAAGGCGGCCTACACCGCAAATCCCCAAATGGCATACACCTCCGTTGTATCTCCCAACATGAGGCTACTGCCATACTTAACCCTTCATACTATGGAAGTATATACCACTACCATCAAAATATCATTACACGTTTTGGCTGCCCTCACATGATTCGATGTGACAACGGACCACAATTTGCAGGGAACAAAGTGTGCAATTTCCTCAAAAAGTATAACATTATCCTTTCCCCATAAATACCTTATTACCCACAGGGGAATGGTCAGCTCGAGGATATCAACAAAAACATAGTCGACGGTCTTAAGAAATATGTCGATCAGAAGAAAAGCCGATAGGTTCAAGAACTACAACGTATACTCTGGGCCAATCGAACCACACCAAGAAAGGCAATGGGTTGCACTCCTTTTATCTTAGCTTATGGTACCGAAGCTGTGCTGCCCACTCAGTTTGAAGTACCGATACACGTCCCTGACCTCCCCGATGAAGATAACGAGTTCAAACTTGGATGCAACATGTTATGGATCGATGAAACTAGAGACCGAGTTATTGCTAACCTTGGCTGCTATAACCTCTCCCTCTAGAAGTCATATAACAAACAGGTGTGACCACATAGCTTCAATATTGGAGATTTTGTATATCAGCAAGTCACATCATCTTCGAAGTCTCGCAATGCCGGCAAGTTAGCCGAATCCTAGGAAGCACGTTATGTTGTGTATGACAAAACTGATAAAGGATCCTATTATTTAATGACAGAAGCTTTGGAGCTCCTCCCAAACCCTTGGAACATAATGCAATTAGTCTCATATCGTAGGCCGCGGCCACCACCTTGTTCAACTGATAAAAACACGGTATGATCAATAAACCCGGGGGATATATTGGGGCTGACCACATAATACTTTGTCTAGGCTTCACCCCGCCAATAGACCCGGGGGCACCCTTCGAAGTCTAGCAAACTTCTTGAGTTGGTCAAACCTATGTCTCACGTCAGCCCTTCGACCTGACTGACACTCGGGGACGACCTCAAAGTTCTTCAAGGTTCTAGTTCGAGCAAAGTGGAACATTCTATACTTCAATTATCACACGAATATACAAGCATACAGACATACCAGCAATTCAAGTCAAATACATACAAGCAATTCAAGTCAAATACATACAAGCAATTCAAGTCAACTACATATCAGTAAGTCAAGTTTAACTACCTATCATATACAACATTATTCAAATTCAACATCACAGCAATTCAAGGAAAGAGAAATCTTCAAATACCAAACAAAGTACCTTCTATAAACACCACAATCACACAGGATGGGTCAAATTTACTCCTTCTACATGATCTTCCACAATAATACCTCTATTGCCTTCGACAGTAGGGTTCTTTCCTGCAGCATCCGCACCACCATCTACATCACAATCCCCTACAACATTGCTAGTACCAATACCTTCCCCTTCAACTATGGGATCAACCACCATACTTCCGGTACCTCCCCTTATAGGATCTACTTCCACCCCTTCGGGTTGTGTAACATCTTTGATAACAGGCTCTTTGGTTAGAGGATTGAGCTCAAGGGTCCCAGGATCGTACCCCAGCCCATCTATAAAATTCTTTAGAGCTATGGTCACGTCACAATCATTATCATACTGCGCTTGGAAACGTGCTGTGTTGTTCCGCAACTGTTCATCCTTGTCAACCGGCTTCACCTCCAGTACTGCTACCTGTTGATTGTTGTCAACGATCGCAGCTTCAGTTTTCCTCGTGGCATCAGCTTGAATCTGTAACTTCTCTCGTTCTAACTCACCAGCCTGGCTCTCTAGTAACAGACGGGTCCCCTGCATGAGCATAAGCTTGTCCCTCGCCTTCTTTAGCTGTTCATTCGATACCATCTGGGCTTTCTTAAAAGCTATCACCCACACATTCACCTGAGCGAATAATCAACTATTTAACAGTTCTCGAAGAATAATTTCAACATCAAAATTCTTGAAATAGTTACCTGGTGCAAAGCTTTATTTATCTGCTTCCCATCAGGGTTTGTGCCAGAGAGAGTAGCTATTGACTCAGCTATTTATTCTAACTGAGCAATCAATATGCTTCGACCATTCACTTACTTACATTATACAGCCTATACTTCAGCCTTTATTCCTCCTCACCCTGTGCATTCTAGTAGTTCCCCCTTACCACCACCAAATCCTTATCCCACCCACGCCCAGTCGAGCACAGGTCGAATAACCAGGGCTTGTCCGAATGGCATTGAATGTTATATGTATATGCCTTTATGTTTGCTTTCCTCGAATAGAATGACACGATGTCGAACCACTTAGTCAAAAACTTCCTTTTGCTTTGCAATTCCATATTTATCCCTTCGACAACTCTCATCATCTTATAAAAATTGCCATTCATCTGGCATGGGGCAACATACCAAAAATTCAATACCTGTTTTACCAACATTTGATGAGGCAGTTGCATCCCTAATCAAATTTGGCCTCTGAACACCATAATCCCCAACTGAGGGGAATCCTTAAATGTATACTCGGCCCTTAACAACACCAAAATAACTCCAACCTTCGGCAAGTAATGTTTCTCTTTTAATCAATCCAGCCTCGTCTTTTCATGAGCCGAGACTGGCCCCATTGCTGTCCTCAAATCGTATGTATCCTCTAAATTATCACTCCCCTCCTCTTCCCCTTCCTCCCTCCCATCACCCGAAGGTTCAGCAGTACCGTCGTTCCCCCTTCACTCTCCATCCTCATTTTCTTCTTCATCATTCTCTCCGACTATTCTAGCCCTATGTCGGCTCCTAGTTGAAGGTCCAACACCTGGCACTACTATGGCCAAAGAGGCATCCGCTGCAATTTCTAAAACATCCACTTCACTGCTCTCACCCCCATGACCCCGACCAGATATACTTGGCTAGATTACATCGTCCTCATCCTCATCTACCAGCCACATCCTCGAAGCTTGACGGGTATGTATTATACCCTACAGATGAAGAAGATTGACATTAGCTTGATATATTTGTGTATCAAGGCTCGATTTTATAAAATTATCTACCCTCACTTAATTGGCCAACCTGTAGTCAAATTTTTGATTCCTACCCCAACCACCCCTTGACTCCTCTCCATTTACCACTTGCTTCCAACTAAATGGGTTGCCCCGTCCCCAATCACGCAGTTATAGATAAAATGCCAAGCAAGATTTTGCCCCACCATACAAGCAAAGATGCAAAAAGAAAAGCAGCAAAGAAAAAATACAAATCGCCTATCTTTTCTAAGAAATCAGAGGACATACCTGTTTGAGTGGATCAGATTTCTCAGCAATAATGAAGTGTTCTTCTCTCCTCACCAGCAAGCTCAACCGCAGTAATAGTGTATATTTGTCCCCTCTTCCTCTTTTTTTCTCTCTTTGATTGATTATTTGGGAACAGTGACTCTCTCTATCTCTCACCTCTTTAAATGCCACCCAAGGAAAACAAAACCGCCTCGATTTCCCTACTCACTATCATTACCACTCCTCCACTCCCCCATTATTTTCGACAATGATATGTTTTGACAATATTACCCTCACATGCTCCCACGTGCGTGTCACGCACTTACAACATATAATACCTTTTTCTAGACCTCTCGAACCTTCTGACACACTGCCTGAAGCTATCAACTCAAACCCACGTGTCACCTCCACTCTTTCCCATAAACCAAGGAAACAAAATGATGACCCGCACTAGCACACTGCCCCATGAATAGTATCACCTCTGACACATCTGCCATTTTGGTTGCCAGATTTTACAGTCAAAGCATACAATGCCTTCATTTTCGAACACTCTCATCCATTCCACTATAGACGAAGCATCCTATGCCTTCGACCACTTACATTTTTGAAAAATCTCATCCATTTGTTTTCGAACCATAGTCTACATTCTACCACATCCCATCGTATATAAACATAAGTTCTCGAACCTCCGGCCAGTACTTTTCACCATATGAAAGAACCCAATTTTCTTACCATTTTTTCTCTATTTCATTACTTAAGTTCAAGGTTTGACAGTTAATACCACGCCTACATTATCATCATCTATAATACCTCAAATGGTTATATTACCTTACTTTGAAAAGGCATGGTTTTCATTCAGAAATAAAAAAGCCATCGAGCCTACATCAAATAAAAAAAGAAAGAAAGAGAAAGGATAACACCAACAGTAATAATAACAACAAGAACAACCCTCTACACCTCCACCACCATATCGAAGACCCCCTATTTACAAATAGGGTAGTTCTTAGAGTGCCCTGCCTCATCCTCGACCCCGTCCTCAGCATCCACCTGGTCTTCTTTTAGGTTTTTATGCAAGTAATACCTGTTTCTGATATTCAGACCCAACCACTACATCACCCTCTACTAATGCTCATACGAGTACCTGCAGATAGCCTCCCCCGGCTCCAGCTCTACCAAGTCTGGCAATACCACGTCCAAATCCTGATTTCAAAAGAATTTCTCCTTCAGGACCCTCGTCTTCTCTTCAATGCAGCATTGCCTCGCCTCCATTCTCTTCTGATAACGGGTATTTGGTATCATTTCCATTGATTAGCTTACTCAAGAAAAAGATACAGACTATTTAAAATCCCCCCCTAACAGCCCCTATTTATACTGTGCTTAAGGGCATTTATTACCCCTTAATCCACACTTACCTTAATTACTTTCTTTAATTACTCTCTACGAAATTTCCCGTATTTAACCAGTAAAGTCTTCAACTTCCTATGCCTAACCATTTTCCTCAGTACACACCATTTGTACCAATTTCTGAGGCCCCTACTAAGAGAGGGCGAATGTAGTAGCCTACTCGTAGCCTTCTAGCACCAGTAAAATACTTGAAGGCTATATCGAAGCCTACCTAGAGACTCGAAGCCCAGCAAGATAGTAACTAAGTCTATGAAGCCTTTCAAGATTAGTCGAACACTTGAGTAAATAATTTAAGCCGAAGATAGTCGGTCAGCACCAGAATTCAGCATTAGTACCAGAAAGTCCTCGACCATGGTAATACATGATCGAAGGCAGACACATCTGACTACCAGCTCACCAGATAGAACAATAAAATGAGCTACCTGACAACTACAGTATCAAAACTGACTTTGAGTACAAAACAATTGTCCCCAAAGGATATACATGTAATCTAACCTCCAATGGTGACTCACCCATTTTCTATCTCCTATAAATAGGAGGGAGGAGGCACTATGAAGGGGCTAGAAAATCACTCCTAAAAGCCCTTGAAGATTACCTTCGAATACACTGTAACTTATTTCATATCCGATCTATCATCTAACTTGATATATAACATCGATCCTTCAAAATTCCTTCTAGAGGTTGTGGAGAAATCCATTCAAGGACTCCCCGCAATTGTATTTGTTCAGTAGTATAGTCTATTATTGTGTTATATACTTGCTTGAGCCCTTAGTTGAAGATAAACCCCCGTGGACTAAGGGCTATTTTCCCCTCCTACGAAACTTGGCCCCTACAAATGGTACAAAAAGAAAACCTATGCAAGATTTCAAATGGAGAAAAATTACAAGAACCTTAAAGGACAAAGAGAAGCTTTTAAGAAATAAAGAAGAAGATGTTTGCAGATGGAGATCGGATTAAGGTCAGAAGTACATGGTATGGTTGAGGTTTTACTTTAAATTTAATGCATCAAACAATATAAAAAGATGTTGTCAATGGGATATCAGAATAGGTGAAAGTAGGGCTGCAGGGGTGGAGTCAGTATCGATTGGGAATTTTGATATCAATTTGGGGAAAAATGTGCTCCAGTATCGATTTGGAAAAGTTTGTAATAACTTGTATTTATTTGATCAATTACCGTATAATATATATAAAATATTTCTGACATGGCATATGTGCCTATTATTTTTCTTACTAACTTAGTATGTATTTGCCTCCAAATTTCTCTGTGCAGACTATGGCTGGAGAATAATTCTAAAACTAGCAAGAATAAATTGGCGAGGAAGGCTCCAACTCCTAGTTGTTGTGTTTAATTTCTATTACTTCTTGCACTGTACTTTTTTAATTATGTGTGGGATTAAGAGCATGAATTGTTCAACTTTGTGAGATGAAGTTATTATTTATGAACTTTGTGTCCTTGAAGCTAAAGGCTGGAAAGAAGTATAGCAAATATATGATATATATATATATATACATGGTATTATCAAATATACATATCTAGATAGTATGTTTTCATGCAATTTTACATGGTTGGAATGATTATATAGATCGACTAATTGTTGGAGGTTTTATGTTTCTCATAAGGGGATTTGAGGGATCCTCTGGCAAAATACTCACTCAAGTACGGTTGAAAAGTTATAGTTTAAATTCCTTAACTCTTGAGAGTAGTCGATTTCGAATAAATTAGGTTTATATTGATAGGTCTGAATTTTCTTAAATTAATGGTCTAACCATAATCTAGTTTAAATAAATTCAATTATCTAATGTCTACTAGATATTAGAAATTAAAGAAAGAGGCCAAAGAGTTTAAACCCTGTGGGAAACCTTTCTCAGGAGAAAAATGCACAGGTCGCAGTCGAATCACCCGACAGCTAAAACAATCAACTATTGAAAAGGAACTACAAGAATTTAATCACTTACAGACTCGATAAGCACATCCTGTGGTTACTTCTCTTCTAATTAAACTCATTGCAATCGATTTTGCGTTTTCGCAACGCCTCGCTCCAATCTCTCATTGAAGCTTCCTTTCTTGAATTGCTAAAGTTCCTCTGGTCATGATCTCGGTTTCTTGATCAGTAGTGATTAATTTAAGATTTGAGTGTTTTAATTTTCTCTTGAATCTTACAAGAAAGATCTCTCCTCACCCTAAAAAACAAGTTCAAGAAAAATAGATTTTCAAAGAATTGAATTCTGAAAAAAGAAAAGTTGTCTTTTATAGGAAAACAGAAATCACATTCTCTGTTGGAATAGAAATAAATGCATTCAAATAAAAATCAGGCTGAGCCAATCTATTCGAATAAAAAGAAATTTATTCAAAAAAAAATTGACTGAGGCATTTTATTTGAATACCACAAAATCTATTCGAATAGAAATATTCCCAGTTCTATTCGAATTGAAAAGGAATCTATTCGAATAGAAGTTCTGCTATCTTAAAAAAACATACTTGTTACCTTTTTCATACTCTATAAAAATATATAGGGCTTGATATTTAGAACAAAGAGTTAGAAACCCACTTATCTGTTCAGTGTCAGTCTAGCTGTAGTCACTCCAGGTGCACTCACTGACGCCAAAAAATCACGAGATAGTGTTGACACCTACTCAAGACACTAAATAAAGAAAACACCAAAATGGATGTTTCAATCTCCTCATTCGGTTCATTTTGAGTCAAAACTAAAACTCTAGGTAATTAAATAAAATTACAAACTCGATGGACTAACTCACTCACTGAACATCTATTCACAAAACAAATATCCTCTCTAATCCTTGCACACTAAATAGGATACATCACGTAACCATTCACATTCAAAATAAGGGATTTAGAGGATAAACATTACTTGTCAGGAGCATCTTTCCTCCTTTTCGGCACAGATGAACAAAGGGTAAGCAAAACAAAGTAGAATACTCAAATAGTCAAACTAAGCAAAATGAATATGGAGTTAGGAAAGTATTAAACACCAATACCCCAAAATAAAACTCGTCTCCCCATAAAAATAGTAATCCCTTTAAAATGAAACACAAATGTGAGGACACACATGAGGAGTATTTTTGAAATAAGTAAGCAATAAAAGACAGCACTCCCCCTAACACAAGGCATAATAGAAAGATAATGAATCTAAAATATCCTATAGACCAAGACAATGCCCATGTATTATAAAACAATCACTAAATAAATTACTTGGTGTGTGTGTATGCATAGTTAGATAGATACTCAGTTTTCAACTTATTACTTAGTTGTAGTTAGAATATGATGCTGGAACGTTGTTTTAACTTAGGCCTTTCATGGTTGGTCACTCAAAATCGCTGAGAATTAACTAGCAAGAATTTTGTGTGAGATATGAATATGAATAAAATACAAATACCGAATTATATCTCATCAAAAATGGTGTACTGTGAGCCGGAAGATCTCATGGAAAGGAACCTTATTTATTATTAATGGTGTCAAGTTAAAACTTATATAAACTCCTTATTTCTAATCTTCACTAAAACTGACAGCGTCTAACTCAAGATCAAATAGGTCTTTGAATAGGTTATAATGTAGGCATAGGTAGGCTTATGACGGAGTAGGTGTTTTGTTGGCATTCGGAGACTACAGTTACACTAGCTCCTTCTTACTTTGAATTAACTTCACTTTCTTTCACTCTTTCTTATTGAGTACACACAACAACAAAACCTCTTCACTTCCCTTTTTTTCTTTTTTTTTCATGACACTGACTGAGATAATATGAAGTTCTTTTGGGGACTCATTATATTATTCTATTCACCTTTCCCCTAAAAATCATACATATTTTCCTTTTTTTTCTTTTTTTTCTCCTTTTTCTTTTTTCTTCTCACTGAATAGTCTCATAACATATGCGTATAAGAATAAAGAATTTGGG
Source organism: Kingdonia uniflora (assembly GCA_014058105.1). Classification (NCBI taxonomy): domain Eukaryota; kingdom Viridiplantae; phylum Streptophyta; class Magnoliopsida; order Ranunculales; family Circaeasteraceae; genus Kingdonia; species Kingdonia uniflora. The sequence goes on along the minus strand of JACGCM010000787.1, from coordinate 82,702 downwards.
TAGAAAATTAAAAAGATATATTTTAAGGCACAAAGGGCTGCAAGTGGAAAAAAATGGTTGGAAATAACGAAAGCCAACAATGGGAGAAAAAAATGCCTATTATCACATCTTCGGTTGGACACCGTCACTTTTTTGTCTTAAACAAAAATAGGAAAGTTTTAATAGTATAACTTGACTTTGATGTTACCATTTGACAATTGAGTAAGGAAATAAAATGAGATCAAAAACAACATGATCTGCAGAAGAGTAAATCTCATAACACTCGAACCTAATAATCAAGGTTAAATCCTCACATAACATTAGGTACGTAGTCTCTACAGTTATCCTTTCGTGGTTCAACTCACGATGAGCTTTTAATTTAAACAGGAGAATCACTAACTATTAAGAGTTGATATTTTACCAAATAATTATCTCATGAATGAATATAAAACAAATGCATAGTCCAAGTCTAGCAAGAATATTTCACAGACAAAAGCTTTTAAAGTGTAAACTGCAGATAAAAAAACTATAACAATATCCTACTATCCTCAAAAAAATAAAACACAATTGAGATAGGGTATGAGACGTACCTAAACAGTGGAGCATACTGATAACCCATCTCAGTTTTGATTCCTTACTTTATTTGTGATGACAAATCATCCTTTCGCACCCAAACTGCATGAATCACCTTTGGAGGTGATGTTTCTGGAGCAAACCATCTACTCACATTCTCAATTTGCATATTAGAAAAGTTTACATATGACTTATATTTTTGTCCATTGAAAGGTCGAGCATATGGTTGATAGGGTCCGACAAATCTATAATAAGATGCAAGATGTCCCTTTCGACCACATATACTGCAATAATAAATCAAAGAGTAAGAGACCCGTTTGGCCAAATTATGAGTAGTGGATATCAAGTTATGTTTGGGCACCGAAGTAGAAGCATTTGCTTTCACAAACTTTGTGATTTGAGGAGTCTTAGAATTAGGAAGAGGTTCCTCAAATCCTAGACCCCTTTTGTCACTATCTATCTTTCCCATACATAACATTTTATTAATGTTTTTGGCCCCATGATAGAACTTCTCAAATTTTTGCTGAGATAGATCTATATCAAGCTTGACCGAATGAAGTTCGTCCAAAGTTGATTTCATTTTCTCTTTTGCATCATTAACATCTTTTTCTAAAAACACACTTTTGTCATGAAGGCCTTGTTTCTCATTCTCAAGAACCTCTATCTCGTGACTTACTCACAGTTTTACATTTAAGTTCGCGCATAAGTGTATTAACTTGGTCTTCCAAGACTTTGCTAAGTTTATCAAGTTTCATACATTTGGCGTGAGTCTGAGCATACAAGTCCTCAAGATTCAGGTCTTCAAACATATTTTGTTCTTGATCACTCTAATTTTTAGCAGAATTTTCAAGTTCTAAAACATCATAGTTATCATTACCACAATTTAGAAAAGTAGGATATGCATAATAATTTTTGTTATCAACTACTTGGGGATGACTCTCATTGTTATTATTCTCATCATCACTGTCATCCCAAGTAACGTTGATATTCATAGCTTTGTGATTAGTCCCAGATTTCTTATTGGGACAGCTGTAAGCATATTGACCAAGCTTATGACACTTATAACATTCAATTTGACTTAGGTTAGTGTTAAGATTGGTCTGCCGGTTATTCACTTTATGTTGATCGTGAGTTCACGACTTATGATTCACCGATGGCCCTTGCTTTTGAAATTGGCGTTGTTTCACAAGATTTTTAAGCTGGTGACTTATAGAGACAATCTGTGAATCGATATCGGACACATCATCATTATCTGAATTAGATGAGTTGTCAGCTTATATGGTACCCTTAGAAGAAGAGGAGTAAGAAGAAGATTTAAAAGCAATACTTTTGTTTTTCCCAGGGTTTTCTACTTTTATCTCGAGTTCAAAAGTTCATAATTTTCCAGCTAATGTATCGGGTTTCATTTTCTTAAGATCCTGAGCTTCCTCAATAGCATCACGTCTGGATCTAAAGCTCTTTGGAAGGGATCTTAGTACTTTGCAAATAATTTGAACATCCGAGTAAGCTGAACCTAATACAACACTAGTATTGACAACGTCACTTAGTCTCGCATAGAACTCATCAATGGGTTCATTCTCATCCATTCGAATATTCTCATATTGTGAGGTAAGCATTTGCAATTTACTTTTCTTAAATGTATCATCGCCTTCATGAGTTTAAACTAATATGTCCCAAGCTTCTTTCGAAGTGGTACAAGTAGATATGTGTCAAAACTCACTTGAGCTTACAGCCATAAAAATAGCATTACGACCCTTATTATTATAGCCAGCAGTTTCCTTTTCATCCTTCAACCATTTATTCCTAGGCTTAAGGACCTCTTAAGATTCATCACCCATCATGGTAGGGTGCATTCATCCATCCTTAATTACAATCTAAATATCTTCTCTGAGTGATTTTAAGAATGCAATCATTTGGACTTTCCAATAAGGATAGTCTTTGCAATTGAAGAGGAGCGAGCAATTTATGGGACCTCCAAATTTTCCAGAATCCATTAATCTCAAGCAATCGAGTAAGGATCCACTCTCAGGTTGTTAATCCTTGAAGCGTGACCGCTCGGATACCAATTAAAATTCATTTACGCTTGAGACTAGTCAATTACGAATAAATTAGGTCTAAATTGATAGGTCTGAATTCTTTTGAATTAATGGTCTAACCTTAACCTAGTTCAAATTAATTCAATTATCCAATCTCTACAAATAATTAGAAATTAAAGACAATGCCAAAGAGTTTTGACTGTGTGGAAAACCACACTCAGGAGAAAAACCCACAGGTCGCTGTCGAATCACACGACGGCTAAACAATCTACTATTGAAAAAGAACTACAAGAATTTAATCTCTTACAGACTCGATAAGCACATCCCGTGGTTACCTCTCTTCTAATAAAACTCCTTGCAATCGATTATACATTTTCGCAATACCTCGCTGTAATCTATCATCGAAGCTTCTTTTCTTAAATCGCTCAACTTCCCCTGGCCATGATCTAGGTTTCTTGATCAATGGTGATTGATTCAAGATTTGAGTGTTTTAATTTTCTCTTGAATCTCTCAAGAAAGATCTCTCCTTACTCTAAAAAACAAGCCCTTGAAAAATAGCTCTTCAAAGAATTGAGTTCTAAAAAAGGAAAAGTTATCTTTTATAGGAAAACAGAAATCATGTTCTCTGTTCGAATAAAAATAAATGTATTCGAATAAAAATCAGGCTGAGCCAATATATTCGAATAAAAAATAGCCTAAGGCATTTTATTCAAATACAATAAAATCTATTCGAATAGAAGTTTTGTTATCCTTAAAAGACATACTTGTTACCTTTTCCATACTCTTCAAAAATATATAGGGATTGATATTTAAAATGAGAAGTTAGAAACCCACTTATCTGCTTAGTGTCAGTCCAGCTGTAGCCACTCCACGTGAACTCACTAACGTCGGAAAGCCACGAGATAGTACTGACACCTACTCTAGACACTAAATTAAATAAAATCCAAAACGGATGTTTTAATCGTAAGGAGGAGTGGGATCGAACCACAGGGAGGTTGGAAAAACTAGCACTTCTAGGCCGAATTAGGGTTTTGTAAAAGATTGATGAGGGGGAAAATAAAATAAGAGCTAATTATAAAACTTAATGAGAGAGAGCTAAGGTTCAAAATTGGCCCCTACCTTTCAAAGTATTAATCGACATATAAACTGATCCTAATATCTTTAATCATCATATGTTCCTGTTAGGACAAATACAATATTGTAAAATGAACCACTAAATCTATGGTTAAGCATTTAGTGGTTATGCTTTTAAGTGATGGTGAAGAGTATCTAAGAGAATTATCAACTCAACCATGGCTAGGCTTGAGTAAGTTCTCTAGTATTTTCTCTTTTTAGATCTCCAAATCAAGTCTACGGCTAGTAGCACTTCTTTGCATCCAAAGTTATCGTTAACCAAACTAAAGCTATGGTCAGCCCTTTAATATGATGTACTAACTTATTTACCATAAAGTACTAAGAGAAAACTAATTAGAACTTTATTAATACTAATTGTTGCTCATCCAAGAAGAGGACTCATCCAAGCCTTAGCTAGGGGATTAGCCGCTCATCTCGGACTTCAACGTATTAACATCTAAAGAAGACGTTAACAAAAATTAAACTAAAGAAAAGCAGAAGAAAACTAAATTAATTCATTATTACCTTCCAGTATGAGATGCTACAATTATAATGGTGGAAGGTTCCTTTTAAAGGAGAAGGAACCCAAATCTAGAGAATATGCATTAAATTCTAAATAATATTTTTGGAATAATTTATTTCAATATTACGACCAATCACCTAAGATTCTTGCATATAATTCCCTTTAGTAATGTTGAGATCTTTCTTTATGGAAACTCTTGTATATATCTTCAATATAAAATATCTTCAAGGATCTAGGATTTAATATCTTCTTTGATCTTATTCTCTCAGAATATTTGTAAATATATTTCTTCAATCATGAAACAAACCAAATATATTGTGTCTTTGACTTTTTGTTCTATGAACTACTGGAGACACTTTTACTTGACTTTGAAACCTTTGATTCAAATCTTCATCTCAATTTGCTACAATCAAACAAATATGCAAAAGTATACATAATTAAATGCGATGGATGACCAAAATAAATAATAGGGTTCATGCAAAAGGTAATAATGCTATGCATATTTACTACCCCCAAACTTTACTTTTTGCTTGTCCCAAGTAAAATAATATAAAAGTCACATTCGTAGGGAGTACAATTGCATTTAGCGTATACAAGCCGTTAAGCCTCAGTTATAACCTAGTGGATATGTTGTCTTTTGAGGGTTTACAGTGACTATACCCACAAATGCCAATAATAACATTTTAGACACGTGACTCATTTCCTGTAAAATTATCATTCTTCTTTTTGCAAAAGGATTAGTAATATAAAACCAAAATAATATAGTACAATAGAAGGGTGAACCAATAAGCCATATATACTAGTACATGTTACTAGTGCATATGTAGATAGAACTATCTACTTAAAGCAAATAAAAAATAATTAAAATGTATCTTGACTTAGTGTCAGTTCGCTCGAACGAATATATCAATTTTTCCTTTAAAATGCTTCAGTGTGAATTGGCCTTCTGGATCTCTAGTTCATTCGAATGACTTCCAAAGTTGTTCGAACAACTTGATGAATTGTGTCTTCCAAACACCTTAGTGTGAATTGGCCTTCTGGGGTATACATTTCGTTCGAATGTCTTCCAGAGTCATTCAAACGACTTGGTAAATTTTACTAGTAAAATGCCTCAGCATGAAATGGCCTTCTGAAGTTACCAGTTCATTTGAGCAACTTCTAGCGTCGTTCAAACGACTTGATAAATCTGCAGTCAAGACTATTTAAGATTTGAAAAAGGTCTGTCAATAAGTGTTATTTGAGGAATCTAAAGTATTTCATGTCTGGGTTCTCTATTTTTATGAGAAAAATTGGTCTCCCTGGATACCATTCTTCAAAGGGCTCTGCATTTGAGGACCCTCATTTGGCTGTTGTATCTGATAAAAAATTTGCTTCTCTTCGCACTTGAGATATTCTGAACAAATGTAGTTTCAGTTTGATTCGTTTCTATTCAGTGACCATAGTCCATGGAAGTGTATCTGTCATGAATGGTTGAACCGCGGCTTGAGAGTCTAAGACCATCCAAAATTTTGTCCATATTTTCTTTATTACTTTCTTAGCACCTTGGATAATGGCTTGCATCTCTACGACATAGTTGTTGGTGTTGCCTATTACTTTGCTAAACGTACCCAGTATCTCCCCTTCCATATTCCTGTTTACTATCCCAGTGCCAGCTGGTTCAGGGTTTGTCAAAGTTGTCAAAATATCCTTACAAAGTTATGACAAGAATATACCGATAGGAAATCCTTAAACCTGTTATTCTCCCAAGTCTAGCAAAGAATATTTTAAGCTTATCCGAAACTAGAGGTACTACCTCAAGATTAGAAAGAGCTTCAAGTATTTTACTTTAGTTATATCTGAGTGTACAGTAAAAATATTTTTATCGCCTAATACGTTGTCTAGAATAATTTACTAAATTTTTGGTGGCCTAGTTGTTGTTGAAATAATTCAACAGTTAGTTCGACAAGTGCCTTAGTCAATTCGTCTTCCTTGAATTTCAATTTTTTCTTCTTTTGTAAGAGTTTTCTTTTGAGTGCATTGATTCTTAGTGAAGGGTCCATAACAAGGGTTTTTTGGTCGACAATCTTTACAAGTTGGCTAAGGATGCCGGGGTGTGGTGCCCTATCATAACCTAAGCTAAAGATTCTCGCAAGTAACATTTTCTTGTACTCCTTTTACATAGTTCATGGTCAAACTCGAGACTGATGATAATTTTTCCTCTTTCTATTCTTAATCATGCGGGTAGCCTTGTAGTGTGAAAGTTTTTAAGTACATTTGGCTTATTATTATTTTCTTAGGAATGAACTTATTATAAGGCAGTTGTCTCCCTTGTAGTAAATTATTCTTAGCATAAATGTTAAATTTCCCTTAAACTGAGCAAAAATTTATTGAAAATATTAATTGCAAAACTACACTGAAGTACATATTTTGGAAATATGGCAAGTTAACTTGAATTAGTCGTTAATAAAAAAAATAGTCTAACTAGCTTAAGATAGTCCAAAATATTCTAGAGTACACTTGGTATAATTTTAAATTTTAAGATTTTCCATAATATTTCTGTCAAGTAAAATCTGAATAAGTGTTTGGAAGTTCATCAAAAATATATCATAAATTGTCAAAGTATCATTATTTTACTTTCCCTCAAAAAGTATTTAACGAAATGGTTTTCTATCCTCAAACTTAAATGAAACATTGTTCTCAATATTTGTGAACAAGAAAATAAATGGAAGAGGAAAACAATTTTTTTTTACCTGAATGTGTTATGGGTTACCTCCTAAGAAGGGCTAAGTTTACCTTCTTCAGCCAGGCAAATGTACCCCCAAACTTATATGATGTTACAATGGTACTATAGGGGTAGACAATTTCAACTCTAGTATACTAGATTATCTGGAAATGTCGTCTCTTCATGAAAAGTGTAAGACTCGAAGTAAGATTTTAATCATTGACCATTGACCTTAAAAATATTTTTATTCTTAGAATCCTTAACCTCCAAGGCCCCATGAGGTAAAATGGTTTTTACTGTAAAGGGGCCATGCCAACGGGATCATAATTTTCCAGAAAATAGACAAAGCTTGGAGTTATAGAGTAATACATTTTGATTAAGCTCAGAGGTTTTAAAAATAATTAATTTATTGTAAAAAGCATTGGTGCGTTCCTTGTAAATTTTTGAACTTTCATAAGCCTCATGGCGGAGTTTATCCAACTCAAAAAGCTAAAGTTTTCTTATGGACCCAACTTGGTTCACCTTAAAGTTAAGAGGCTTTGTGACCGAAAGAGCTTTATGTTCTAGTTCTATAAGCAAGTGGCAAATATTCCCAAAGATAAGTCTATAGGGTGACATTCCAATTGGGGTTTTGTAAGCTTCTTTATAAGCCTAAAAAGCACCATTAAGACGATCTGACCAATCATTGCGATCAAGTCGAACAACTTTTTCAAAAATTCTTTTAACCTCCAATTTAGAAACTTCCACTTGACCACTTGTTTGTAGATGGTGTGACAACTTTATAAGTGATGGAATATTTTTTTTAATAAAGTTTAAAAAATTTGATTGCAAAAATGTTTCCCACATTCACTAAAATCTGTTTGAGGAGTACCAAAATGATTAAAAATAGTCTTTATCAATTTTACCACAAGTTTATAGTCATTTATCTGATATGCTACCGCTTTGACCCATTTTAAGACATAGTTCACTGCGACTATAATAGAAAGGTTTCTACAGGATGAAGGAAATGATCCCATAAAATCTATGCCCCAAATATCAAAAAGTTCATCAATAAAAATGTTATTTAGGGGCATCATGTTATAGTGAGAAATATTATCGGTCCTGTGGCATCTATCATAAGTAGAACAAAAAACCTGTAGGCCAAAAAAAGGGTAGGCCAATAAAGTCTAGATTAAAGAATTTTTATAGCCATTTTCTAGGTACTGAAATGCCCTCCACATGCATAGGTGTGGCAAAACAAGAGTACACTCTAAAACTCATCGTTTGAAATGCATCTCCTAATAACTTGGTCAGAATAAAACTTATACAGATTGGAATCATCCCAACTGAAATGTCTAACCACCTGTAGGAATTTGGTTTTATATTACTTAGACCAATGGTCAGGTAATTTTTCAGTAGCAAGATAATTGAAATGTCAACGTAGTAAGGTAGTTGTAAAACAGCCATGAGTTATTCATCAGGAATTATCTCTAAAATAGAGAGGAGATCTTTACCACCTTCGATGAGTAGTCGGGATAAATGGTCAACTACAAAGTTTTCAACACCATTCTTATCTCAAATTTTGATATTAAATTCTTATAATAAGAGGATCTATCGGATTAACCTAGGCATAACATCCTTTTTGTATAACAAATTGATCCTAATATCTCTACCCATCATATGTTCGTGTTAAGCCACATGCAATATTATAAAATAAACCACTAAATTTGTAGCCAAGCATTTAGTGGTTATGTTTTTAAGTGATGGTGAAGAGTGTCTTAGAGAATTATCAACTCAACTATGACTAGGCTTAAGTGAGTTCTCTAGTGTTTCTTCTTTTTAGTTATCAAAATCAAGTCTACGGTTAGTAGCAATTGTTTGCATCGAAAGTTATCGTGCACCAAACTTAAGTTATGGTCAAGCCTTCGATGTGATGCACTAACTTATTAATCATAAAGAACTAAGAGAAAACTAATTAGAACCTTATTAATACCAACTATTGCTTATCCAAGAAGAGACCTCATCCTATCATTAGCTAGGAGACTAGCTGCTCATCTCAGACTTAATCACATTAACAACTAATGAAGGCATTAACAAAAATTAAACTAAAGGAAATAAGTTAAAAATGAAATTTATTACTATTACCTTCCAATATGATATACCACAATTACAATGGGGAGGGCTCCTTTAATAGGAGAAGGAACCCAAATCAAGATAATATATATTAAATTCTAAATAATATTTTCACAATAATTTCTTTCAATATTACAACCAATAACCTAAGATTCATGTATATAATTCCCTTTAGTAATGTTGAAATCTTTTTTCATGGAAACTCTTGCATATATCCACAATATAAAATATCTTCAAGGATCTTGGATGCAATATCTTCTTTGATTTTATTCACCAAGAATATTTGTGTATATATTTCTTCAATCTTGAAATCAAATATATTATATTTTTGGCTTTTTGTGATCTGAACTACTGGAGACACTCTTACTTGACTTTAAGAGCTTGGTTTCAAAACTCTTTCTCCAATGGCTGCAACCAAACAAATATTTATAAGTATACATAGTTAAATTGGATGGACGACCAAAATTCATATTTGGGTGCATGCAAAATGTAGTAATAATGTGTTTATCAATTTTCTTTGATCATATTTCATATTTTATTCACAGGTTATATATGTTGTTGCAGCTAGAATTATGTGGACTACATACATGCCGATGCATCCATTTGTGCATGCAAGTGTTGTCTCATATATATATAGTGTAGTTAACTAAGGTGTACAAGGTATACATGTAAGTGCAGTTGTATAAAGGTGGTGCAAGTTTGTACCATTATGCAGTTGTATGTATATGGATGAGTTGGGCGCAATTCATGTTGGATCTGTACTGTTTCCTATACTATATGATAGGAAAAATAGTTGTGGGGAGTCGTGGTCGTAGTGGGCATCCCTTTAGGAGGCGGCCCCTAGGGAGGCCCTCCATGTATTTATTTTAAGTTATTTTCTTTTATTAGAATAATACCTATCTTTTCGGGAAGTATTTTTAGAAGGTGGAGGACTTCTAGTTCTATAAAGGAATCCTAGGGTAGAAGGTAAGGGAGTTTGACTTTTAGAGAAGAAATCCTAGCTAAGTTGAGGGATCTATTTTCTATCGGTCTTTAATTCACTAAAAATAGTTTATCTATCTTATTAATTGCTTTAGAAATTCAATTTTCTAACAATTAATACAAGAGCCAAGTTCATTCTGTGGGGATTTTTATTATTATTGACTACTACAGTTATTTCGGTATCTACTATATTTATTTCGATATCTTCTACAGTTATTTTTGCATTGCTACAGTAATTTGGTATCTGCCACAGTATTTTTTTCATCACTGCAATAATTTTATTTTCAGTCATTTTTCTTTCAAGAATGAAGATGGTAGGGAAGAAGAAAGCAGGATCTCATTTACCAACCCAAGGAGATAGGTTACGAGATCTAAATAATTAGATAGAGGAATTTATAGTTAATACGGAGAACTTGAAATGTGAGTTTAAAACGCAAACAGATCAAACTTTAAAATTCATCTTTCTTACAATCTCATCATAAAGAATCCTTGGGATGGGGTTTTCGGGTAACGTGGTGGTATCAAGAGAAAGGGGGGTTCTCTTGTGTTCGTTTATGGGGGATGCTAGGAAACGGGGACTTTTACCAATGTCTTAAAAATTTTAGGCGGTGAAGGAGATTCTCTAGAAAATTTAACAATAAGAGAGAATTTAATAATGAAGTAATTCCATTTACCTCTAATAGTTTTGATAGACTTGACATTCAAGATGTGGGTAGAAAAAATAAATTTGCGGATTCCAACATGAAAGATACTCCAACACTAGCTATGAGGGGTGAATTTTCATTGCGAGAATTGGGGCCCAAATATTTTCTTGTGAGGGTGACTCTTCGAATCGTCATTAACATAGAGATTGATCACATCGACGAGAAAGGAGTTCCAATATTTATGGATCCATATTAGGTGAAGTTTTTACAGCATTCTTTGAAGTGTGAGATTCCTAAATTTTGGTTGGCCTGACTTAGTGTCTAACTTCAATGAGGAATGTTGCGATGTTCTTACTGGTCTTACTAGGGTTGATGAGTTTGGTTGGAGTATTACCTAGATTGAGGCTGATTCTATGGCAGTTGATGCTTCCTTCAAGGCTGATACCATATCATGGCCTCTTATTACAAAATGGAGAACTATTAAGAGATTATTCACTACCATAATTTATTCATCAATTTGGAGAGAAGGTAACTTCAGCGCTAATAAACTGTCTAAGAAAGAGTATTTGCTAGATAAGGGTTGTAAAAAGAGCTATGTTGGTAAGCCTCAATTCCTTTATAAGATTGAGGACCCCCATAAAGAGTATTTTAGATTTGATTGATCTTTGCCTTAGCCTTGCAGGCTAATGGTCTATCTGCTCCTAGGGCTTTGGCTTTTTGTTGTTGCTTCTTATCGCCTTTTGTTGGGTTTCTTTATTCATGTTCTGCTTATTTTGTAAAAAATATCCTAAATTTTGGTTACTATAAGTTTAGCATATGGTGTCTTCAACTTTTTATCCAATTAAGGAATGCAATTTTGAAACGATGTAGTACTCTCTCTATTAGTTATTTTTACAAGTTACAGAAAAAAATTGTGGCATTTTCCAGATTATATAAGTGCGCTCTTCGAGTTTGAGATTGATGTCTTGAAGATTTTCGTAAAAGAGTTCATGGTCCAACTCTTCAAAGAAGATGAGAGTTAATAGGAATAATAGTCGTGTGGAGTCGTGGCCATAATGGGCATCCCCTTAGGAGCCGTCCCCTATGGAGGCCCTCCTTGTTTCTATTTTAAGTTATTTTCTTTTATTAGAATAAAGCATATTTTTTGGGGAAGTATTTTTAGAAGGTGAAGGACTCCTAGTTCAATAAAGGAGTCCTTGGGTAAAAAGTAAGGGAGGTCGATTTTTGGAGAAGAAGCCCTAGCTAAGTAAAGGGATTTAGTTTCTTTTTGTCTTTAATTCAATTAAAATAGTTTATCTTTCTCATTAATCGCTTCTGCATATTTAGTTTTCTAACACTATATATAGTATATTAATTCCTTATAAGCTTGAAAACTGATAGCTTGTGGTATCTATGGTTATCTATGAGACTTAGAAGATTAGAAAAATGTATGAAGCATACTTGATAGACACGCAATATTTACGTGTTCAACTTCTAAATTTATATCTAACTTGTCATTTATTAATTAAATGTGATACTAATAGTATTTTTTTCTTGTATTTACAGAAATCGGTCGCATGATAAACAAGTCATACATTTTTGTGGTTCCCAATAAAAAAAATGATGTAATGCACTCCAGCAGTTGATTATCCGTTGTATTTGTCAACCAAAAGTCTAATGAAGAGCACTAAAGAGGTATTGATGGAGATTATAAAGCCATATCATTTTGAACATGGAGTAAGGATTTTTAAAGCTCATATAGTTTGTGCTTAATGAATGGCATTGTTTAGAAAATTTCTCATTTATATTGATATTTTGTAACCCCTCTTATACTCTATAAATAGGAGGGGAATTCCACCCATTTGAGATATCTTGGAGAGTATAAATCAAAAGGTACAAAGCGATAAAGTTATTGTTCTTCTCTTCTTCTTGTCTTTCACTTTTATTGGAGTAATAGTATTATGCCAATGATCAAAGGGTTCAGTAGCTAAACCTCTTAGCCAAGGCTAGAGGAAGCTCCATCCAATATAGCCTTAGTATAGATTGTATAGTTTAGTTAGAGTAATTGCATTCTCTTTATCCCGGCATAATGCATATTTGTATTCCTTCATCCTATGCTTGACCATAGCTAGGATTAGGAGGAATAATGTATCTAAGTAACCATCTTGTTTGACCATAACAAGATTGTTTAGGATCATTGAGAAGATAATATAATTCATGCTTATTAACCAAACCATGGTTGAGTAGAGTTGGTTTATGGGTAGTTCCCAATTACTAATTATATTATCTCATGATGTGTGGCTTATACCCGACCAAGGATATGTGATACGAGAATTCATGATATACTCTAACTAGGTATACTATTTCATGGTTACAACGGATGGAGTGGAATCACGCCATGGTTTCCTCTCCAATCGTATCAACACATTTTCTAGTTTGTATTTTATTTTATTTTCTTCACTTATAAAAACCCAAAACTCATTCTTATCAGATAGAATTAGTAACTTGAAGTATAATTCGTTCTCTTGAGATACGACCCCTCTTTCCTTTGTACCCAACTGTACACCCAGTGCTTATAGGTCCTTTAAGACGTCAGTTTTATAATCGATCAATATTATTCATTTTTCATGGTTTCTAATCTACCTACAGGTATGCTCGTAATCTCTAGGTAGTTGCTAAATTTTCTATTTGGACTGTCTTCTAATTCTTTTCCATTCAAATTTTCTTACCTTTTACAAGAAAAAATTAAGGCATGAAATTTAATTTTCCTATTATTAAGATCTAATCCTCATGTTTAGCTTCTTACAGGAATCGAACTCTATTTGGTTTCGCCTACTATTATTGCAAAGGTTATTTGGCAGTCTTACTTGGAGAGAATGGAAAGAAGCAGTTTGGCTTAATTTGCAGTCTTACTATGAAGCACATTGAGAAACTATGCGCATAATTTTATAACGACTCTTCCTAAGAGCTCTGCCACAATCTTTGATATGGTCTAATCCGGTGAATCGACTAAAAGGAAAAGCTTTCGCAATAACTTTAATTTAATAGCAAAGCCGCCATAAATAACCTATTTGCGCTAATATACTAAAATATATCCAATCATAGTAAACAAAATTTCTGATTTTATGGTGTATAGTAAAACTAATTGGGGGTTAGGCTAAGGGTATCTTAACCGATTTCCTACCTAAAGAAATGCAGGTGAAGACATCTTCACGCATGAGTATGTCGCTAGCAAACCCTTTTATAGTAACGTGTCCAAATTTGTAGATAGCTTGTTTGGTACAAATTTCCTCAAAGATAGGACGCAAGAGTCCGAAATATGTTTGGTAAGAGATGAGCACATATATTGTAATGGCCTAATTTTTTAGCTTGAAATTAGATCTTACACAAAATGTACCTATGACAAGAATTAGTATAATGACATAGGTGATTTAGCGTGTAAAACCATTGAATAAGTAAAAACAATGACCTCAAGTTAGGGATTTAGTAACTATAACTTTTATTGTTTAAGGCTGGTATCTTATTATAAGTGATCTCTTGAGCTGGAAATACTTGACCTTGAAAGATAAAAAATTTCTTGGTCTTAGAATATAAAATTTCTAGTCCTATCTCCTCTGGAACTCATCATTTATATAGACCTTACCTACAGTTTGTTATCGTATAAAAGCATATTCTCTTAAAAATGAGGTAAGTGGTAGTTGAATGTGTAACTATTACTTCGTGGGAGACAGGTGTATTTGACTTGTTCATTATTTTTATAGTGCTCAAGCCACGCTCCTTATCAGTTCTTGATCTAGGTGTCAGTACTGATTGTATATATCACGTGTATAATGCGTGAGTCTACTATTGAGGTTGTTTAAGTTTAGAATAGGTCGAGGGACATGTTGCTATGAACAGTTCATGTTTAGAGTAGGTCGAGAGATAGGTCCCTATAATCGCCCCCTCGCAATTAAAGGCACAGGTGGCTTTAGTTGAGAAAAAATATGTTGGATGTTTGTGTTAGAATTTGAAAAGGTATACTGTGGAATTTAAATGGCTATGGACTTGTCATTTCTTTATTGAAGACCGTATTCTGGCATTTAAAGCATGGGAAAGGATTGATGTATTTGGTATTTAGGTTTCCTAGTAAAGGTTATTCTTGAATGATGACTGCTTTGGAAATCCTTCCTTGCGTTGAATGCGGGTCTATATCAACTATCATCGTTGTGAAAGTACTTTATCACTGGGAAAATCAGGTGGTTCTGTGTGTCTTAAGAATGGTGATAACCAAGTATCAGGTATATAAAGCCGGGGTGAGTGCGGAAGTACAGAAGCTGCAGTTGAGCTACTTAGGTAACAATTTTTTGGAGCCCGGGTGATTATAAACTGACGTCTTAAAAGACCCGCAAGCGCACGGTGTACTGTTAAGTACAAGGGTAAGCGGGGTCGTATCCCAAGAGACTTGTAGTGCGAATTATACTCCGAGCTACTAGTTTTATCCAATAACAATGAATTTGCGTAGGTTTTGAAATAAAAAGAAGAACGAAACTAATTACAAGATAAATTAGAGTGGAAACCAAGGCATCGATTCCACTCCACCCTTTAAAACCCTTAAATATTATAAATAATTAAAGTAAATTACGAGTTCCCGTATCGCATATCTTTTGTTGGGCATATGCAATACATCAAAAAATACAAGAGATTTAGTAATCGGGAACTACCCATAAACCAACTTACTCAACCATGGTCCGGTTGATAAGTATGGATTATGTTCTCTCCTCCATGTTCCTAACCTATCTTGTTTTGGTCCAACAAGATGGTTACATAGATTCATTATTCATCCTAATCCTAGCTATGGTCAAGCATAGGACGAAGGAATACGAATATGCAAAATTTCAGGATAAAGAGAAGGTAATTACTCTAACTAAGCTACACAATCTACACTAAGGCTATATTGGGTGGAGCTTCCTCTAGCCTTGGCTAAGAAGATTAGCTACTCATCCATTTGATCATTGCCATACTACTATTACTACGATAAAATTAAAAGACAAGAACAAGAGAAAAAATAAGCTTTATTGCTATGAACTTTGATTTACACTCTCCAAGATGATCCCTCATGGGTAGGATTCCCCTCCTATTTATAAAGTATAGGAGGGGTTACTAAAAATCACCATTAATATAAAATCTCCTAAACAATGCCTAAAATCATGCATTATAACTTATGAGAATAATACATATATCTAATTCTCTTCAATGGGCTTACAGGCATGGGCTTTTGGTTGACAACTTCAAATGAGAATAATTGTTGGAGTGCATCACCCTTGTTCTTCGTTATAAACCGAAAAATTGTAGAACTTGTTTATCTTGTGATCGATTTCTGTAAATACAAACAAAAGCACTATTAGTGTCACATTTATTTAATAAATGACTAGGTAGATATAAATTAAGGAGTTGTACACGTAAATATTACGTGTCTATCAAATACCCTCAAACTTATATTTTGCTAGTCCTCGAGCAAAAGTAAACTAAAACCATTTTTGCCTGTTACGCGGTTGTATTTAGCGTATACAACAAGCCGTTTAACCCCCAGTTTTAGCCTGGTAGACGAGTGTTGTCTCGTGAGGGTTTGTAGTGACTATACCCAAAAAATTCAATAATGACATTTTAAACAATTCAAGAATACACATGACTCATTTCCTGTGAACTTAACCTTACTTAGTTGTGAAAAAAATATACCAATGAAAAAAAATCCTTTAACTTGTTATTCTCCCAAGTATATCAAAAATTATTTTAAGCTTATCCGAAACAAGAGGTACTACCTCAAAATTAGGAAGAGATTCAAGTATTTTTCTTTAGCTATATTTGAGTGTACAATGAAAATAGTTTTATCGCCTAATACGTAGTCTAGAATAATTTACTCAATTTTTTGGCAGTCTAGTTCTCACTGGAATAAATTCAACAGTCAGTTCGACAAGTGCCTTAGCCAATTCGTCTTCCTAGAATTTTACTTTCTTTTCTTTTCTTTTGTAAACCATTTTTTTTTAGTACTTTGCTTCTTAGTGAAGCCTCTCTAACAAGGAGTTTTCGGTCGACAATTCCCGTCAGTTGGCTAAGGTTGCCAGGGTGTGATGCCTTATCATGATCTAGACTCAGGATTCTCACAAGTAACATTTTCTTGTGCTCCTTTCATATAGTTCATGGTCAAACTCAAGATTGGTGATAATTTTTCCTGTTTCAGTTCCTAATCATGCGAGTAGCCTTGCAGCGCTAAAGTTTTTAGAGTATATTTGGCTTATTTATTATTTTTTCTTAGGAATAAACTTATTCTTAGGCAGTTGTCTCCCTTGTAGCAAACTATTCCTAACATAAATGCTAAATTTCCTTTATACTGGGTAAAAATCTATTGAAGGTGTTAATAGCAAAACTACAATAAAGTGCACGTTTTCAAAATATTCCAAGTTTAACTTGAATTTGTCGCTAATAAAAAGATAGTACATCAATCTTAAGATATTCTAAAATATTTTGTTGTATACTTGGTGCAATTTCAAAATTTAGGTTTTTCCATAATATTTATGTCAAGGTAAAATCAGTTTAAGTATTTGGAAATTCGTCAAAAATATATCATGCATTGCCAAAGTGTCATTATTTCACTTTTCTTTAAAAAGCATTTAAAGAAATGGTTTCCTTCCCCCAAACTTAAATGAAACAATGCCCTCAATGTTTGAGAGCATATTTAAAAAAAATAGAGGATAAAAACTAAAATTTCTCACCTGAATGTGTCATGGGTTACCTCCCAAGAAGCCCTAAGTTTACTGTCTTCAGCCAGACGAATGTACCCCCAAACTTAAAGTTTTCAATATGACTGGAAGGGTACGAAGTTGAAAAGGTGATGTATTATCCTGGTTGCAAATTCTCTTTCAAAAACTAGATAATACATGAATGGTGATCCTTAATATTAGCCCTTAATTGGGCAGATATATTATGTATAAACCAGAGAGAGTTTAAAGCTGATTCTCTATGAAAAAGAGTTTTTCTAACAACTTTGCTTATTATTTGATGATTACAAGTTAAAATTTTTAGACAAATCAAGAAAAACCATTTTCTCCAAGATAAAGCAAATACATACCCAGGGAACATATTTTCCTTTAGAATTTTCAATACAATCATATGATTACTACATGTTGCAGTAAATAAGAAGATTGGTATGGAAAAATGTGAGTACACTATGGAACTCATCATTTGGGATGCATCTCCTGATCACTTGGTCAGAAAAAAACTTATAAAGATAAGGATCGTTCTAACTAAAACGTCTAACCTCGTGCAAGAATTTAGTTTTATCTTATTTGGACCAATTGGGAGGTAATTGTTGCGTCGCAAGATAATTGACAATATCAGCGTACCATGGAAGCTGTGAGACAGCCATGAGCTGCTCATCAGGAAATGTCTCTAAGATAGGGAGAAAATCTTTAGCACCCTTAGTGAGAATTTGATATAGATGATCCGCAACCACATTCTCAACACCTTTCTTATCTCGAATTTTGATATCAAATTCTTGTAACAAAAAAATCCATCTGATTAACCGAGGCTTAGCGTCTTTTTTAGATAGTAAATACTTTAAGGCCGCATGGTCGGTGTAAATAATGATTTTGGATCCAACAAGGTATGATCGAAATTTTTCCAAGGCAATCACAATACCTAATAACTCCTTCTCCATGGTGGAGTAATTTAACTGTATGTCATTAAGCGTGCGACTAGCATAATAAATAACATGAGGCTTATTATCTACTATTTGCCCTAAAACTGCTCCAACAGCGTAATCTGAAGCGTCACACATGAGCTCGAAGGGAAGTTCCCAATTGAGAGGTTTGATGATAGGGGCTGAAGTTAATAAAATTTTAAGCTTCCCAAAAGCTCCTAAACATGCATCATCAAAGTTGAAATCAGTGTCCTTAGCAAGTAAATAGCACAAGGGCTGGGAAATTTTACTAAAATCTTTGATGAACCGGCAATAAGACCCAAAATTGTCCCAAAATTGATCGAATGGCCTTAGCTGTCAGAGGTGGAGGTAAAGAAGAAATAATGTCAATCTTGGCCTTATCGACTTCAATCCCTTTGTTGGAGATAATATGTCCAAGAATTATTCCTTGTATCACCATGAAGTGACACTTTTTCCAGTTTAACACCAAATTGGTTTGTGTACATCGTTCTAGCACGAGTTCTAAATGGTGTAAACATTCATCAAAAGATGATCCAAATACGGAAAAGTCATCTATAAAGATTTCAAGAAATTTATCAACCATATCAGAAAATATGTTCATCATACAATGTTGGAATGTAGCGGGTGCATTGCATAACTCAAATGGCATACGTCGATAAGCATATGTCCCGTAGGGACATGTGAAAGTTGTCTTCTTCTGATCTTCTGGGGTAATGGAGATCTGATTGTATCCAGAATAACCGTCAATAAAGCAGTAATAACTTTTTCTGGCTAAGCGTTCAAGTATTTGATCAATAAAAGGAAGAGGAAAATGATCTTTCCTTGTGACCGTGTTTAATTTCCTGTAGTTAATACATACACGCCACCCGGTGGTCATGCGGGTAAGGATTTGGTCATTATTTTCATTCTCAACTACAGTAATCCCTGATTTCTTAGGTACAACCTGAACGGGACTGACCCACTTACTATCCGAAATGGGGTATATGATACCCGAGTCAAAAAGTTTGAGAACTTCTTTCTTCACCACCTCCATCATGGTGGTATTCAACCGTCGCTGCATATCACAAAAAAATTTAGCACCTTCCTCGAGATTGATACGATGCATGCAAACAGCTGGGCTAATCCCCTTCAAGTCTGTTATAGATAACCCTAGGGTTGATTTACGTCTTCCAAGAACACCCATCAATCTACTTTCCTGGTCAACATTGAGGTTGGAAGCTATGATCATAGGCAGAGTGTTAGAATCACCTAAGAAAGCATACTTCAAAGTCTAAGGTAATGGCTTGAGGTCTAACTTGGGTACATTAATAATGGATGGAATAGGCAAAGTAGTAGACGGCTCCAGAAGTTCAACATGAGGTCTCTATTTGGATTTGTTAAAAATAGGTATTGAGTCGAGTAGAGAATTAAGCTCTTCAACAATCGGATTTTCATCAAAGTCTTCACCAAAGTTCACAAGACATGATTCTAAGGGGTCCTCAAAAAATGATTTAGGGAATGAGTTGTAAACTAGAGAGTCAATCATATTATTATCATCAGAATAAGGGACTTGAGTATTATTGTTAAAAACATTAAGCTTGATCTTCATGTCTCCCATTGAAAGTTTTAAGACCTCATTAAAGCAATTAATAATGGCATGAGCAGTCGCAAGGAAAGGGCAACCCAATATGACTGGAATCCCACAGCTAGGATTCTTTACATCTTCAGTGTCCAAAACAACAAAGTCCACAGGAAAATGAGAGTATCAACCTTGATAAAAATATCCTCAAGGATACCACGTGGGTATCGTATTGACTTGTCAGCCAATTGAAGTGTCATTCGGGTAGGCTCAAGTTCTCCAAGTCCTAATTCCTGATAGACCGAGTAAGGTAAGACATTCACACAAGCCCCTAAGTCAAGTAACGCCCTATCCACTTTGTGATCTCCAATATTACAAGGGATGGTTGGGCTTCCTGGATCTCGAAGCCCAGGTGGGGTTAATGTCTCAGTAAAGAAACTTTCTTATGCACATTGATTTTCTTTTTCCTAGCGCACGTATCTTTAAGGAATTTGGCATATGCAGGGATAAGCATGATGGCATCGAGTACTGGAATATTTATATGAACTTGCTTAAATGTATCCAATATCTCGTCAAATTGAATCCCTTTATTAGCCAGAAGAAGGCGTTGGGGATAAGGTACCTTTAGCTCAAAATGTGCCTCTGGTAGGGAAATAGATGAGGTAGGCAACTCCTTAGATTTATTAGAAAGTTTACTCGTACCAACCTCATCGTTAATAGTAACGGGTGTTGGCTCAACCCTAGGCATTTTAACTTGGTTATCAATTTTTCAACCACTTCGAAGTGTTGCAATGGCATGAACCTGTTTTGGGATTGAGCTAGAATCAAACCCCGGTGGTCCTTTCGGATTAGATACAGGTTGGCTAGGTAGTGTACCTGGTGGTCTCTCATATAATGCATTTGCCAATTATCCTATCTAAGTCTCGAGAAAAGAGATAGATTGGGACATAGAATCCTGATTCACCAAAGTCTATTGCTGAAATTGTATCATTTGTTGCTGAAATTGCAATGCTTGTTTTTGGTTGTCCATTGATTGTTGCATGAAGAGAGCAAGGGTATCATTCAAAGATGGTTTGGGTAGAGCGGGTGAGAACTGTTTGGATGACTGAAAGGATTGCTGAGATGCCTGAGGATAAGATTGAGAAAGGGGATTCCTAGGCAAATTATGGCCTCAGGTTTCTGGCTCTACAAAACCTGAACTGGGCAGGTTGTTCTTTCACGAAAAATTTGGGTGGTTCAGCCAAGTTGGCTTGTACAGGTCAAAGGGCCTCTTGTAGGTATTATTCAAAGCATTCACTTACTCTTGATTGTCATTTATTTCATTGGGCATGGGGCACATTTGAGTCACATGGGT
Organism: Kingdonia uniflora; assembly: GCA_014058105.1. NCBI lineage: Eukaryota > Viridiplantae > Streptophyta > Magnoliopsida > Ranunculales > Circaeasteraceae > Kingdonia > Kingdonia uniflora. The sequence continues at coordinate 61,453 of JACGCM010000787.1, read as the reverse complement.
TGCATCATAACAAACGGTGCAGCCCTGTTGCTGAACCTGGTTCACGCTACCCTTAGATTGGTTTGTAGCCATAGCCTCAATTTTTCGGGTAAGAGTATCTAATTGGCCTTTGATGGCCGTTCCCTTACTCACTTTGTATAAGCCACCTTTCTTGGCTGTACGAATATTTCTATGTAGATCAAAATCCCACTACTGAGAGTTCTCATCCAATGTCTCAAACTCCTCATAAGCTCTATCAGGCTCAAGGTCCCGGAATTTTCCACTATGCATGGATTCTATCCTATAACGATTCTCAAAAGTTAATCCACGATAGAAGATTTGGGATAGATGTTGCATCTCCAAACCATGATGGGGGCATTGTGAAAGAAGATCCTTATATCTCTCCCATGCCTCGTAAAAAGTTTCACTCTCATTTTGAATAAATTCAACATATGTTTCCCCATAGAAAACCATTTGGTTTTGAACTTGGTTTCCATTTGATCCCATGAATTGATAGATGCTGGTGTCAATGACATGCCTTGTCTTTTAGCAAGAATGGGAATAAACGAAGGTGAACAAAATCCTCAGTAAAATGTTGGTATTTGGAGAGCGCACAAATTTTCTTAAACTCGTAGACGTGCTTATAAGGGCTCTCAGAATCAAACCCACGAAATGTCGGTAATATTTGGATCACACTAGGCTTGATTTCATAATGGTTTGACCTGACAACTGGTAACACAATACATGAAGGCATATCACTCACCACTGGGGTCCAATAGTCCCTAAGAGATTTTGCGGCAGCCATGATTGGGGGTTCGACTTCTAGCTTGACAATAAGTACAATTGGGTCAACTCTAGATGAATTACCCTCCTCCAAAATTGGGGCTCCTAAGTTCTCTATGGTATTGACTGGACAAGGTGGCCGCCCTCTCCGCTTAGGCTGAGGTGGTAGGCTGTAAATGGGCAAAGGTTCCGGTAAGCTTCCTAAACATTTTCCTTCACATGTCCAATTGATCATGCACAACTAATAATTAATAAAATTCAGCACCCGGTACTGTAAATAATCAATCAAGCCTAAATTCTAGCACATTAACATTTTTTTAAAAGTAACAATTTAGTTTCTCCTATATTCTTCTATGTTTAAAATGGGTACGATGGCAAAAGGCTTTGGTTCCTATACTCCCCTGCGTCACTATGCTAGTACCAGCTTAAAGTAGATGTTCAGTCCTCACGCCCGAGCGAGTCGCCTTATCGTACATCAGCACTCGAACGGTAACATCGCAAAACTACAACCAGTATTTCGCGGCGCTAGGCTGTGGCCGTATCCTACGAACCCGTGTTTGTACCCCGGTCCGGTACACCTATCCATTGGGTGATGAAATCCCGCAGGAATTTTTCTACTACTTTTTATTAGCAGTTATTTTGAGGTCCGGGACATTTAATTTTCGTGTGATACGAATTTCTTCGTATCCCTAATGGGTGGTCCCACTCGTTGGAGAGCTTTTGGGTGATGAAATCCCGCAAGTCTCTAACAGTTTCTACCTTTACTAATATTAGAATAAAAATGAATATTAAACACAGCAATAGGTCAATCCAACCACAGCAAAAATTTATTAGAGCAGTGTGTATTTGCACAGTCCACATGACTTTATGATCCTAGTGCCGGGGCGGAGCAGATATGAACCCCTTCTAGATATCAAGTTTATGGAAGTACCAACCAACGAGAAGTGTTTCCCGGTAAAGCTGTGGCCACCCCGTCACTTAGGGGGCGAAAGAAGAAAATTCCCCTTCACTTAGGGGCACAAGAAGGATGGATTTGATGATGCTTTTAGTTTTGCGTATTATCCGTCTCATTTCCAACTTTGTGACTATCCTGCAGAACAAGAGAAAAATGATTAGTGAACTTGTGACAATAATATTAATTTAATTTCCAAGTTTATTGTAGTCTATGATGTCCTGATTTTTAAATACACATATTTTTCAGCTCGGTTGAGAGAGAATATTCAATAATATCAACTTGGAAAGATAATTTCGAAAGGAAAAAATCTTCAAGAAGGAAGTTTTTGATAATTTAGCTTCCCTAATGCTCAAAACAGATGATGAATGTACAGCGGCGTTCTTAAGGGAGACTGCTTTTATACTGCTTTTTTAAAACACTCTAACTCAAAAAGAACAAGACAAAAAAATATGATCTATAGCAATTCGGAAAGGGTTTTGAATTATCTAAGACTTTCGTAGAAAATGTTTTCCCTAACTATGAAGTGTAGAAGATCAAAAATGGTGAAACATTCAGGGACAGACTTCACAGCAACTGTAGCCCCAAAAACTCGAAATAATTTTTTTTTCTTTTTCTTTTAAAAACTAAACTAGAGAAACGATAATAATAGAAACACTATATGCTATTACCGGTCACTATAATACAACTTACTATAAAATAAAAGAAAAATAACACAAAATAAGGAAAAATTGGCTTAAAATAGCATCTCAATAAAACATACTTTTGTCCCCGGCAACGGCGCCAAAAACTTGATCGATTATAATCGACGTCTTAAAAGACCCGCAAGCGCACGGTGTACCGTTAAGTACAAGGGTAACCGGGGTCATATCCCAAGAGACTTGTGGTACGAATTATACTTCGAGCTACTTGTTTTATCCAATAACAATGAGTTTGCGTAGGTTTGGAAATAAAAAGAAGAACGAAACAAATTACAAGATAAATTGGAGTGGAAACCAAGGCATCGATTCCACTCCACCTTATAAAACTCTTAGATAGCATAAATAATTAAAGTAAATTACGAGTTCCCGTATCGCATATATCATTGGTTGGGCATATACAATACATCAAAAAATATATGAGATTTAGTAATCGGGAACTACCCATAAACCAACTTACTCAACCATGGTCCGGTTGATAATTATGGATTATGTTCTCTCCTCCATGTTCCTAACTTATCTAGTTATGGTCCAACAAGATGGTTACATAGATTCATTATTCATCTTAATCCAAGCTATGGTCAAGCATAGGACGAAGGAATACGAATATGCAAAATGTCAGGATAAAGAGAAGGTAATTACTCTAACTAAGCTACACAATCTACACAAAGGCTACATTGGGTGGAGTTTCCTCTAGCCTTGGCTAGGAAGATTAGCTACTCATCCCTTTGATCATTGTCATACTACTATTACTACGATAAAATTAAAAGACAAGAACAAGAGAAAGAATAAGCATTATTGCTATGAACTTTGATTTACACTCTCCAAGATGATCCCTCATGGGTAGGATTCCCCTCCTATTTCTAGAGTACAGGAAGGGTTACTAAAAATTACCATTAATATAAAATCTCATAAACAAGGCCTAAAATCATGCATTACAACTCATGAGAATAATATATATATCTAATTCTCTTAAATGGGCTTCCATGCATGGGCCTTTGGTTGACAACTTCAAATGAGAATAATTGTTGAAGTGTATCACCCTTGATCTTCGTTAAAAACTGGAAAATTGTACGACTTGTTTATCATGTGGCCGATTTCTGTAAATACAAAAAAATGTAGTATTAGTGTCACATTTATTTAATAAATGACTTGGTAGATATAAATTGAGGAGTCGTACACGTAAATATTACATGTCTATCAATACTAGTAAGTACTGCCGCTATTCTGTAAAGGATTGGCTTCTATTAAAGAAAAATTATTCTTCTTTCTCTGCCTGTCTGAAGTGGTAGAGGTTATAGAGGAAGAGACGGTAGTGGTGGAGACAGAGATTGGAAATTTTCTTTCGTACAATCATCGCTCTTCATTTTGAAGGAGTATTCAATGTTGGTGGCTGGTTCAGGCTTCCTTACAACCAATGGTCATTTCTTACAAAAGTGCTTCATGTTGGAGGTGTATACTCCTCAATACAAAAAATTGATATGCAATGTAACCTGTATATCGATCTTTAGGAAGGTTCTGAAAAATTATGCACTGAAAGTATTTTGTAAGTAATTTTTAAGTTGACGAAAAATATATTTTTGTAGTATATTTGTGTTGATAGATTAAATTAAACACTAGTATGGTAAAGAAAAATATATTTTTTTTGTGATGGAAAATTATATCAAACTGAAGTAAAATCTACATGATTGTGCTATAACTGAGTACCTCATCAAATAAGATTATATTGTGAAACGACATATTCGAGTTGTATGAAGATAGAAAATATATAACTAAAACCATTTTGAGAGCTCGAGCATATGATTATACAAAATGTTGATAATGAAGAATACGAACTATGGAGTTATTTTAGATATATGTAAAATAGGTGAAAGATTTTGGAATATAGCTCGAAAAATAGATGGTCAAAATATAACGAGTTTGCTTTGGAAAGATAAACTCAAATCATTTCTAAGCATGACCTTAGGGTTGTCAGTTATGGATAAGAGGAATTTTGAGTATTATTCTAAATGTGGAATGGGGAGGGCTACTGTTATCATAATCTATGTGTATAAATAATGCTTGAAAAGTGATATAGAGAGGTGGAAGAAATAAATATGGTAAGGACTCATTCTCAAAGAGTTTGTCATGCGTCAGAGGGGCGCTTAACAATAAAGATTGTAGAAGTTTGTGAGAGAATCTTTGGGCAGTTAGGGTATGATACCAACTTACCTGAATCTTCAATATAGTTTGATAAATTGACAATGAGGGCAAGGGTGAATGAGGTTGGGCATCATGTGTATAGCGAGATATTTCGTAAATTGGTCTTGGAGCCTGAAGCTCAAAAAGCTACAGTGAAGGAAATTGTTCTAGAGGAAATAGCTGAGGAAGATGAGAGGATTGCACAGCATGAACTAATTAGATGTGGTACTCTGGGGCATCTTGGTTGTTTTATGTGTGATTATTTTTGAGGGGGCAAACTGTATTAGGTCGAATAATTGTATTTTTAATAGAAGGAGAATTCTTCCTTCTGAATTTGTTCCTATTTTATTGTGAATGTTGTTTGAAACTTCTAAATATAAATTTGAATTTTGAAATGCTGTAGTATTAGAAATAACGTCAGTAGTTCTATAAGTAATAGTAGTAGGAGATGTGGAATCAGATTGTCAGATTCTATTTGAGAGATAAAGTTCGATTGCATGTAAGTGTAATGTCATAATGAGCGTGGGAAGGTTTGAGGGGGATTTAGGTAGGAGAGAGAGAAATATATTAAAATATTGGACTTCGGGTAATGATGGAGAGGTATTTTCACCCAAAGGGTGCAAAACGTCAGACGTGAATAGTAGAAGGGATGTTTTGGCATCAAAATTAAGGTCGGCTCGTGTGAACCCCAATAACTTCCATCAATCAGAGAAAAAGTATAAATACCTTTTCTTCTTCTTCATTCAAACGTTTGTCAAACACAAAGAAACAAAAAACTAGAGAGAGAAAAAAAGATTGAGTTGTAACGATTTTAGAAAGTAAGTTAACGATAGTAAGCATCCAGCAGGAGGGAAAAGAGTGTTGTTATTATAGAGGCAGATTATAGACCTTTGTTGTATAGTACTATAGCGAAAGAGGGATTGTGTGTTGTTCTGGACTCTTTTTCAGACATTGAAGTTTAGTGGTTTTGATTGATTTGGCTGATTTATACTTGTGGTTATTCGAAATTTGAAAAGTTTGTTATTTTTAGTAAACCTTTGAAAACTTTTTCTTTGCATGGAAAAGTATATATATATATATATGTGTATGATATATGTATGTGTAAAGGTATAGAAAAATAATAATTAATAGAGACAATTGATTGAATACCTGGACCTGTATGTAGGTAGAGGCGCGAAAAGGCTCTATTATAAAAATAAGCCTCATCCTCAAGCCTATTCTTAATATGGAGACTTCGACCTCTGGTCGTTTCATAGAGCTAGTATTTTTTGAATCTGATAATGTAGATATTGTGGGGGGCGACCTAAGAATAGAGAGCCCTGACATTGTAGAGGTAGATTCAGAGGGGAAGGGCGTAGTAGAATTTCCAGATTTCCCTGGTAATCTTGTATCCTACCCTATATTCAAATGCATTTAAGGAGCTTTGCAAAATTAAAGGTAGTTTAGGTGGTGTATGGGGTAATGTGGTATAACATGCCAGGAGATCGTTTAAGGGATGTACTATTCAAAATGGGGAAGAATACTTTTTCTTGTAGCCTGACTTAGAATAGAAGAAATTTAATAGGGAAGTAGATGAGTCAATTTCTTTTAAGTACTTCACTGGGGGTGTCCAAAGTGATCTGGACCAGGGATTTTTGTGTTATCTGTCTCAGTTAGAATTTGAACTGATGTTGCCTCTTAGCAATCTTGATAAAGGTATTTTGAATACCATAGATGCATGCCCTGCCCAACTGAATGGGAATATATGGAAAGTGATAAATATGTGTGATAACTTGAATAGATTGTGGGCTGAAAATGAGGTGGAGAGGAGAATAATTTCTGTAGATATTTTGTAATATTATACTGTAAAATATTATACAGTGACTGGAGGCGTATAATTCACTTTTAGTTTATCTCGACCTCAGTTCTTCGACCTGAATTCAGCAGGAGGAGTGTAGAATGACAATTTAATATGGGTAAAGGGTAATTTCCTCCAAAGAAAGAATGAGGAACATATGGACCTTATATATAAAACCTTGAAGAAAAGTAAGTAAGAGTTTGTGATATCGAGCTATTGTAATTATTACAGTGTTCTGTCTATACGTAGCAATATGTTGTCCTATCTTGCAGATCCTTGATCTCAAATGTCAAGAAAAGAATCGCTAATAGATATTGTAGCTCGAGAAGGCTCTAAGCTCCAGATTGTTCTAGAAAAACTCAAAATAAGCAAATCTAAAAGGGCTAACAGTAGGTCAGAGAAAGTGTAGAAGTCTCAAGCAAATAGACAAATGACTCGAGCTAGAGGTGGAAGGAGGGCAGCAGTGGATGGTGATGAACATCCTATATTACCAAAGGCAGCACCAATATCTTTGAAGGCGGGTTCTGGGGGGGCTACGTTGAGCAAACTAGTTTAAAGGTAACCCAAAAGGAAGACTCTAAATTGTGGGTCGACCTCGGTTACCACAGAGAATGGAGAAGTGAGGATGAGTTTGAAAAAGAGGAAGGTGGTTGCCCTTGCTGTAGCTTCTAGCTATGGAGAAAAAACTGAGGGTAGCAGCTCGATTAAGGGCTGGGTAGCTGAACACGTCTGCGCAGTTGCAGTTGTGTAAGGTAAGTTTAAATTTTTCATACTATTTAAATTTTGTGCAACCTATGAATTAAAAAGTTATTTTGTTTTGAGTTGCCTTCGAGCTTAAATGTGTCCTTTTTTTTCTGTTGTAGGCTGCTCACGCATTAAAGGGCATCTATCTTGAGCTCGAGGATGGGTGGGGTGAGATCGAGAAGAGAATGGTTCAACTTGGGGCTGATTTTTCTTTTGAAGAGGAGCGCTCGATCTCTGCGAAGGATTCGTACCGGGTGATGATGCTCGAACTCACAGAGGAGGTGAAAAAGAATATTAAGGAAGTTGCAGCTGCTCGCAATAGCCTTGGGCAGAAGCTCCTCAAAGTTGAATGTTTTATTGGCCAATTTTAAAGCTATCATAGAGGGGCGGTATGTTCAAGAGGCCAAAGCTGAAGATGAGCCCAATGTTGATGGCGGATCTCTCCAAGGTATTATTAGTACAGGTTGAATGTTGGGTATACTCTAGAATTGATATAGAAAGCCATAGAGGAGGATTAAGAGAAGGTAAAGTAAAAATTTTAGATCTTGTTTTTGTGAGCTGGAAAACTGTGATGTATGGCTAGATATGGAGGAATAAATTTAGAGTAGTCTAAAAAAGATGTTGTAAAGTTGGATTTATAGGAACCCTAACGATATGCGCCTCAGAATGAGGAATTACTGGAAGAGCTCGCGAAGTGCAAAAATGCCTCGCAACACTATTGATCATAAACGTAGCTAAGGTCAAAAAATAGCTTAAAATATTTGTCTTGTAGTCTTTTCCACCTTAAAGCTACAAAGTAATGTTAGAAGGAAGATGAAAATCATAACTAACAAAAATAATCCAAGTATAATTAGACCATTTCGAAGTGTTAGAAAATGAGAGCATAGAAACGTGTACTTTGAAATAAGATGAGATGTACATGCTATTGCCATTAGTGTGAGATAACTTAGTAACTTGAGGCCGAAGTATAATCCCATCTTGTTGGCTTGTGAGATATTGAAATATGTTAGAAAATTGTGTAAAGTTAATTGTAGTTTATTGATTGTACCTGTGAAGTATTGTTGATTCAAACTTGTTTATGCAGGTCGAGTTAGAAATTGTTCGATCGATTGAACAACAAATGCTTCAATACAATCATGAGTTTGAGGCTGAATTTGATAGGACTAAGGATGCAAATAATGAAAGGGAGGATCAGTATGTCAAAGTGGAGCACCAGCTTGGTAAGGCAAATAAAACTGTGAATGATCTGACCCAGCAGATTTAAAGTAAAGATGCTAAGGCAATAAAATTGTCATGCCCCAAAATCAAGTAATCAGTAGCTAGACTAATTACTGAAATTCGAGAATGTACAGGTCGGGGAATCCAAAGATTTTCTCCACGAACAACTGAGCCGTAGAAAAATTCTGGCCCAGTCGTTCACAATAGGATCACGACAGGGTAATAAGGAAAAACAGAAATAGTGGAAGACTAAGATAAGAAAATCTAAACATAAGATTCTACAAACCTCTACACAGCAAGCCCAACAGTAATAACTGGAAAATGAGCCTCCAGCTCAGCTCTCCAAGGATTACCACAGCAGTAACAAAACCTGAAATGTTGGTATGCGAGAGTAAGCAAACCATGGCTCACTAACTCCCCAAATAAGCTAAACGATTATACTAACCAATGAGGTGGATATAATAATAATAATAAGACATAATAATATCTAACGATAAATAATATATATATATACCAAGGATGTCTTATAGGTATTAAATAGGTACGTAACTAGTCAAATGATTATATTTAACTATACTATAAATATATATACATATCTCGAGCAAATGAGTGTCAAGACTATAACTACACTCCAGTCACAAGGACTACTAACTACACTCTAATCACTATCGTGGCCCTCAGCGCCACGCGGAACTAATTTACCTCAGAGATACAATCGCACACAAGGGTAAACACCCTCGACTTACAATAATCCAACAGGGTTACCCAAACCCCAACTAAGCACAACCCCGAAGCTATCAAAAGCAAAGCGAAATCGCCCACAACCAGATATCAGCCTAAAGTGCGCAGTAACCAACAGGACTAAATAGCCTATTTAAAATATCAGATACAGAAGAGAGAGGAATAGATACAGAGAGGAGAGGAATATGCAGAAAGAAGAGGAATGGTAAAGATTCCGTAAATCAATTAGGAGAAGAAGAATTTTAATAACAGGAGAAGATTATGATGAACTAGGATAATCCCATAATTATCCCAATTGCGTAGAAAAGGTTCTATTCGAATAAAATGAGTCAGGGAGGCATGTATTCGAATAGAAAAAGGTTCTATTCGAATAGAAAAAGTTTTATTCGAATAGGTAAAGTTCTATTCGAACAGAGAGAATCTCTTCTGAAAAAAAAAGGACAAAAAGGAAGAAATGGACAGAAAGGAAGAAATGGATGGGAGGAATTCGACAAAGTCAGATAGGAGGGAAAGCACCACGAAAACCCAAATCTAACCTAGGATCCTTTGGGATCACGTCACAACACAACCATAGGCAATATCACACCTCCACCAAGCCAACCACAGGCTCCCCAAACCATAACACAAGCACCTCCTCCCCTAAACCTCCAAAACCACCAGAACCAACGAAACTACCTAAAAAAAAGAATCTAGCATCAAACCTGACAATTAGAAATAACACAGAATCCTAACGAATAACAAATAGGAATAATAATAATAATACTTAATAATAAATAATAAAAATAGCTCAAAAATCTTGGACATTACAATCTACCCTCCTTAGAAGAATTTCGTCCTGAAATTAAAATTCATACTTAAGTATAGTATAGTATATTTCAAATGTAATGTGTAGCCATTTCGTACTAGCGGTAACACAAGGTCGATAAAATAAAAATTCCCTGAACTCCCCGTCCAGGTACACAACATTATAGCAAAAGTAACATATCATAGATTATGGTTAAAATATATTAGTATAATTTGTATGAAAATATATATAGTCTGATTATAAAAAAAAATAGTTTAAGAACGCCAAATACAGAAGGGGAAAGTGGAATATGATGTCCCTTTCCCTATATGAACAAAGTCAAAATCTGATATACACATAATCCCTAGTCTTATAACACGTCAGCTATGAGATCAGGTCCGCAAGACAAGAGATGGAAATAATCGGTTAAAATGATACATTCCAGTAAATAATAAAAACCAATCCAAACGATCAGATCCAATATCCAGTTCGATCCGGATTCGATTAAAAGCAAAATACCTGAAACTCGATAAGAGAAACATTAAAATAGAACACACGTCGAAACTACTACGACGGCAAACATAACGTCGTCTAAATAGTGTAAAATCATAAATCTGAAGTCGAAACCCAACACCAAAACAAACAGGGAAACTGCTACCACTAGATGCCAAATAAACACCATTTTAAGGATTCAGGATAAACATCTTGAGTCTTCTAAAACTACAGCGAAAGCCTACACACTAGACCTATGCTAGAAGCTGACACGCAGAAGTCCCCAAGAGATTATCTTTCAAACCAAACATGCAAAAAAGATACAAGATTCCAAGAATCAACCTAACTCGTCCTAAAGAATAACACAACCTATGTGTGCTAGACATCGAGATTAGAGTTTAACCTAGAGCTCTGATACCAAGTCTGTCACGCCCCAAAATCCAGTAATTCGTAGCTAGACCAATTACTGAGATTCTAGGATGTGCAGATCAGGGAATCCAAAGATTCACCCCGCGAACAACTGAGCCGTAGACAAATTCTGGCCCAGTTATTCACAATAGTATCACGACAGAGTAATAAGGAAAAACAGGAATAGCGGAAGACTAAGTTAACAATATCTAAACATAAGATTCTACAAACCTCTACGCAACAAGCCCGACAGTAATAACTGGCGAATGAGCCACCAACTCAGCACTCTAAGGATCACCACAGCAGCAAGTAAACCTAAAATATTGTTATGCGAGTGTAAGCAAACCACGGCTCACTAACTCCCCAAATATGTTAAACGATTATACTAACGAATGAGATGGATATAATAATAATAATATAACATAATAATATCTAACGATAAATAATATATATATATATATATACCAAGGATGTCTAATAGGTATTTAATAGGTACGTAACTAGTCCAATGATTATATTTAACTATACAATAAATATATATACATATCTCGAGTAAAGGAGTGCCAAGACTAAAACTACACTCCAGTCACAAGGATTATTAACAATACTTTAATCACTACCCTAGCCCTCAGTGTCACGCGAAACTAATCTACTTCAGAGATGCAATCACACATGAGGGAAAATACCCTCGGCTCACAATAATCCAACTGGGTTACCCAAACCCCAACCAGGCACAACCCTGAGGCTATCACAAGCTAAGAGAGATTACCCACAACCAGATATCAGCCTAAAGCGCACAGCAACCAACAAGACTAAATAACTTACTTAAAATATTAGATACAGAAGAGAGAGGAATAAATACAGAGAGGAGAGGAATATTCCTAAAGAAGAAGAATGCTAAAGATTCCGAAAATCAATTAGGAAAAGAAGAAATTAAATAAGAGGAGAAGATTATGATAAACTAGGATAATCCCATAATTATCCCAATTACAATGATATGTTATGATGATGATATGATGGAATGAGATAATCTTATGATTATCCCAAGTGTAAAGGATTCTATATTCAACATAATGCAGAGAGGGTTAAGGATTTCTATCAGAAGAACCAATGAATAGGAAGTAGGCAGAGAAGAAATGATATGCTTGATGATGTTGATGATGAAGTGGGATAGTCCCATACCTATCCCAATGCTGAATGATTTAGAGTGGTCAACCCAATAAACTAGACCCTAAAATTAAAGTGGGTTGACAACTACAGAAAAAAGGGATTTACCTTACAGGATATTGTTGGATATACTGGTACGATGTACTGTACTAACTCGACCAGACTATGAGGATAATACATCAATCTATCAAAACCAACGTCAGAACTATCTTTTTACATTTCAAGGTATTTCAACCTCAACGAGGACTAAGTTGAGACTTGATGACTCTGTCTCATACCATCCCACACTCCCGAATGGGTGAATTAGGTATGATAGTGCCAGTCCCACACCCACCTACTATTTTAACCCGATTAAGGAATCGTGGAACCTTTCGAGGGTTAGCCGAGATGGGGTTATTTATGTAACCAATCGCAGTAAGAAAAGGAGAATATATTATCTATGGATGTGAGCAAAAATTCTAAAGATTGAAATACAACTACTGTTAACACAGCCAGTACACTATAAGATAACCACCTGCTTGTAAGCGTGGCAACCACAACTGACACAGATTCCCACCTGTGACTCAGTTGCACCATCTAAACCTAGATGAAACAACAACTTAACCGTCACGACATCTTAACAACATCAGTCTTTAAGATTCCCCAAAGCAACATGATTTCCATCAAGTGCTATAGTACTCCAGCTGTCAACACAGAGTAGTACTCATGGGATAACCTATAAGTGTCTAACAATTAGGCAACAATCCCCAATAACTGAACTGTATCACAATCTCTAAATCATGTACATGGGTCTCAAAATTGAATGTACAGGAATCGGATTCAACAGGAGGTTTCAGCCGCATTCTAGCATCTCGGGCGACGTATAACTTCATAAACCACCTGGCTTAACGGTGTGCCTCATAAGAACCATGTTGTCTAGCTATTTCCAAGATGACGGAAGGGAACACAGCCCTATAGGCCCCATCCCAGGGAAAGAGGGCTTAACGAGTAAGCTCTATTAGCTCTAACAATCATAAGGACAATAAGTGTCACAACACGATAAGCAAACAATCCTAAGGCAAACTATCAGAAGTTTAACATCCACTTCCAACTACCACGGACAAGCCGTCTGCTCATCACCAACCACTAACAGTCCAGAAGATACCACACTCCCACATGGAATCTAACATTCCAAACAGCCACCAATCATAACGACAGTGCTCAAGGACCAGGCCTCGAGAACACAGAGTACACCTAGACTATTCCTAAGAAAAATCAAAAAAATAGCAGGCAAGAGGACAAGCTCCGAATTGAAGACCATGTCTTACTGAAGCTAGGTCGCCCCAAGACTACCCTGGAACCATGTCCAGCAACCTAAACTAACCAAGATACTATAACTATAAGGTGAGAACTACACTATCACAGAGAAAATGGCGGTTAAACCACATGTCGTCCATATATCTCCACTAATAGCCAAACCTAGTTACTAGTGCCCTGAAACAAGCTGGGCACCCTAATAACTAACCAACATTTCCACACTCATTATATTATTTATATATATAGAGAGAGATATTGAGGCATCGCAACACTCTGAGAAATTCCTTTGTTCCCAACCTCAACGAAGAAAGGATTTGTGATAACCACCTTCAATGAAATCGGTCTAAGCGGAATCTCATGAGTTATCGTCACATCAGCGACAACTGAGAACAACTATCTATGACTAACCATAACCGACAGGTTCTATCTTATAGCTAAGCTCACATTGTCGCAAGATTTTCAAACTTATCAAACCCTTAAGTATTCTCACCTAAGGTATGCTAAACGGATAACCCGTAAAGGTGTCCTAAGCAATTAACCCAAATACTAACCTAATCACAGATACAAATATACTAAACTATGCATTTCTATAACTCATGAATTAGCATAATAATCTTGTAATTAGGAAGATAAAACTCGCCTGACAAAACCACGCTCGGAATGACAATCTCGGCGAAACTGTCCAAGCAGTACCCCAACGGTAAAATGCTTTGCGAATTGACTTCCAAAACCCGAATGAGTCATTGAAAGGTGTGGGAACACCACCAAGTCAACCACTACGAAGTACCGTAGCCCAATCACAAAACCAACAAATGATTCTAACCCAAAACTGATTTTCATAACAGCACCAGAGCTGAAGCAGCATCATAAAACTGCAGTAAAACCCAACCAATTCAGCCACCCAATCACTGACAATACAACCCACGAAATCGCCGCCACCATCCAATTATCAATCACACCTCATTGCCCCATACTTGCGATAAACCCAATCAAACACCACCACTGGCCAGCTTTATCAAATACCCCACAATCACAACCCCAAAATTAGCCCAACACCTGCAAACAAACATACACTTCTATAAACCCTAATACTCTATAATCAAACCCAATCCATCATTAATCACAATCCCTGAAATCACTCCACGATCACAAACCCTAAAACCAAGGGTTTCCACCGAAATCGAAATCGAGGGAATCGCACGAGAGTGGAAGAGAGAGGAATTTCTTACCGAGAGGAACGGCGAAGATCACGGCGAAGAATCAGGTCGAATTTGGCAAGCAAGGCAAGGAGAGGATTTGGTTAGGGAGAGAGAGAGGGAAGAGATTGTGAATAAAATAGGTTTATATAACCCTAAAAGGCCAACAAATATCCCGGGGCAAACCAACGGCCGAGAAACGCGAGGAAAGACCCAACTGGTCATAGAAACACTCCTCTGTTCGAAAAGAAAACAAGTTGTTCGAACAGAAAGTAAAAGTTATTCGAACAAAAACTTTTTTGTTCGAATTAAATGAATCAGCGCAGAAAACACTATTCACGGAAGAGTCTTATTCGAATAGAAAAGGTTCTATTCGAATAAAATGAGTCAGGGAGACATGTATTCGAATAGAAAAAGGTTTTATTCGAATAGGAAAAGTTCTATTCAAATTGGAAAAGTTCTATTCGAACAGAGAGAATCTCTTCTAGAAAAAAAAAGGACAGAAAGGGAGAAATGGATAGAAAGGAAGAAATGGATGGGAGGAATTCGACAAAGCCAAATATAAGGGAAAGCACCACGGAAACCCAAATCTAACCTAGGATCCTTTGGGATCATGCTATAGCAGAACCACAACCAACATCACACCTCTACCAAGCCAACCACGGGCTTCATAAACCATAACACAAACACCTCCGCCCCTAAACCTCCGAAACCACTAGAACCACCGAAACTACCTAAAAAATAAAATCTAACATCAAAACTGACAATTAAAAATAACACGGAAGAATAACGAATGACAAATAGGAATAATAATAATAATAATGCTTAATAATAAATAATAAAATAGCCCAAAAATTTGAGACATTACAATCTACCCTCCTTAAAAGAATTTCGTCCCGAAATTAAAATACCTACTTAAATATAGTATAGTATATTTCAAATGTAATATGTATCCATATCATACTAGCGGTCCCCTGAACTCCCCATCCAGGTACATGATATTATAGCAAAAGCAACATATCATAGAATATGGTTAAAATATATTAGTAAATAACTTGTATGAAAATATATATAGTTTGATTATAAAAAAAAATAGTTTAAGAATGCCAAATACCTAAGGGGAAAGTGGAATATGATGTCCCTTTCCCAATATGAACAAAGTTAAAATCTAATGTGCATACGATCCCCAGTCATATAAGACGTCTGCTATGAGATCAGGTCCGCGACACAGGAGATGGAAATAATCGGTAATAATAATGCATACCAGTAAATAAGAAAAACCAATCCAAACGATCAGATCCAATATCCAGATCGATCTGGATTTGATTAAAAGCAAAATACACGAAACTCGATAAGAGAAACATTAAAATGGAACACACGTCGAAACTACTACGATGATAAACACAACTTTGTCAAAATAGCGTAAAATCACAAATCTGAAGTCGAAACCCCACACCAAAACAAATAGGGAAACCACTACTACTAGAAGGCAAACAAATACCATTTTAAGGATTCCAGATAAACATCTTGAGTCCCCTAAATCTACAGCAAAAGCCTACACACTAGACCTATGCTAGAAGCCTACACGCAGAAGGCCTTAAAGATTAACTTTCTAACCAAACATGCTTAAAAGATACCGGATACCAAGAATCAGCCTAACTCGCCCTAAAGAATAACTCAACCTATGAGTGCTAGACACCGAGATAAGAGTTTAACCTTGAGCTCTGATACCAAGTCTGTCACGCCCCAAAATTTAGTAATCGGTAGCTAGACCAATTACTGAGATTCGAGGATCTCCAGGTCAGGGAATCCAATAATTCACCCCCGAACAACTAAGCCGTAGACAAATTTTGGCCCTATCATTTGCAATAGTATCACGACAGAGTAATAAGGACAAACAGAAACAATGGAAGACTAAGACAACAATATCTAAACATAAGATTCTACAAACCTCTACGCAGCAAGCCCGACAGTAATAACTGGCGAATGAGCCACCAGCTCAGCTCTCCAAGGATCACCATAGCAGCAACTAAACCTAAAATGTTGTTATGCGGGAGTGAGCAAACTACGGCTCACTAACTCCCCAAATAAGCAAAACGATTATACTAACCAATGAGATGGATATAATTATAATAATAAGACATAATAATATCTAGCGAAAAATAATATATATATATATATATACCAAGGCTGTCTAATAGGTATTTAATAGGTACATAACTAGTCTAATGATTATATTTAACTATACTATTAATATATATACATATCTCGAGCAAAAGAGTGTCAAGACTATAACTACACTCCAGTCACAAGGAATATTAACTACACTCTAATCACTACCGCGACCCTCAGCGCCAAGCACAACTAATCTACTTCAGAGATACAATCACACATGAAGGTAAACACCCTCGGCTCACAATAATCCAACAGGGTTACCCAAATCCCTGCCAAGCACAACCCCGAACCTATAACAGGCTAAGAGAGATCGCTCACAGCTAGATATCTGCCTAAAGTACACAGTAACAAACAGGACTAAATAACCTATTTAAAATATCAGATACAGAAGAGAGAGGAATAGATGCAAAGAGGAGAAAAATATATAGAAAGAAGATGAATGCTTAAGATTCTGTAAATCAATTAGGAGAAAAAGAATTTAAATAAGAGGAGAAGATTATGATGAATTAGGATAATCCCATAATTGTCCCAATTGCAATGATATGTTATGATGATGATATGATGGAATGAGATAATCTTATGATTATCCCCAGTACAGAGGATTCTATATAAAACATAATATAGAGAGGGTTAAGGATTTCTATCAGAAGAGCCTACGAATATGAAGTATACAGAAATGCAATGATATGCTTGATGATGATGATGATGATGTGTTATGATGAAGTAGGATAGTCCCATATCTATCCCAATAACGAATGATTTAGAGTGGTCAACCCGAAAAACTAGACCCTAAAATTAAAGTGGGTTGACAACTACAGAAAAAAGGGATTTACCTTACAGGATATTATTGGATACAAGGGTACGATGTACTGCACTAGCTCGACCACACTATGAGGATATTACATCAATCAATTAAAACCAACGTCTGAACTATATCTTTACATTTCAAGGTATTTCAACCTCAACGAGGACTAAGTTGAGATCTGATGAATCTGTCTTATACCATCCCATACTCCCGAATGGGTGAATTAGGTTTGATAGTTCCAGTCCCATGCCCACCTACTATTTTAACCCGATTAGGGAATCCTGGAACCTTTCGAGGGTTAGCAGAGACGAAGTTATTTATTTATCCAATCGCAGTAAGATTAGGAGAATATATTATCTATGGATGTGAGCAAAAATCTTATTGACTGAAACACAACTACTGTTAACACAGTCAACACATAATAAGATAACCACCTTCCTGCGAGCGTGGTAACGATAACTAAAATAGATGCCGACCTGAGACTCAGTTGCACCATCTAAACCTAGATGAAACAACAACTTAACCATCACGATATCTAAAAACACCAGTCTCTAAGATTCTTCAAAGCAACATGATTACCATCAAGTGCTGCAGTACACTAGCTGTTAACACAGAGTAATACTTATGGGATGACCTACAAGTGTTCAACAAGTAGTCAACAATTTCTAATAACCTAACTGCATCACAATCCCCTAATCATGTACATAGGTCTCCAAAACGGATGTACAAGAATCGGATTCAACAGGAGGATTCAGCCACATTCATACATCTCGGGTGACGTACAACTTCATAAACCACCATGCTCAACGGCGTGCCTCACAAGAGTCATGTTGTCTCGCTGCTTTCTAGATGACGGAAGGGAACACAGCCCTCTAGGCCTCATCCCAGGGAAAGAAGGCTTAACGAGTAAGCTCTATTAGCTCTAAGAATCATGAGGACAATAAGTGTCACAACACGATAAACAAATAATCCTAAGGCAAACTATCAGAAGTTTAACATCCACGACCAACTACAACGGACAATTCGTCTACTCACCACCAACCACTAAGATTCCAGAAGATACCACTCTCCCACATGGAATCTACCATTCCAAACAACCACCAATCATAATGACAGTGCCCAAGGACCAAGCCTCGAGAACACTGAGTAGAACTAGACTAATCCTAAGACTAATCAAAACAATAGCAAGCAAGAAGATGAGCTCTGAATCTAAGACCATGTCTTACTGAAGCTATGTCACCCCAAGACTCCCCTGGAACCAAGTCCAGCAAATTAAACTAACCAGGCTGCTATAACTATAAGGTGAGAACTATACTATCTCAGATAAAATGGCAGCTAAACCACATGTCGTCCATATATCTCCACTAAAAGCCAAACCTAGTTACTAGTACCCTGAAACAAGCTTGGCACCCTAATAACTAACCAATAATTCCACACTCAATATATTATATATATATATAGCGAGGCTGAGGCATCACAATATACTGAGAAATGCCTTTGTTCTCAACCTCAACGAAGAAAAGATTTGTGATAACCACATTCAATAAAATTAGCCTAAGAGGAATCTCATGAGTTATCATCACATCAACGACAACTGAGAACAACTACCTATGGCTAACCATAACCTACAGGTTCAATCAAGTAGCTAAACTCACATTGTGGCGGGTTTTACTAACTTATCAAACCCTTAAGTATTCTCGCCTATGGTATGTTAAACGGATAACCCGTAATGGTGTCCTAAGCAATTAACCGAAATACAAACCTAATCACAGATACAAATATACTAAACTATGCATTTCTATAACTCATGAATCTGCATAATAATCTAGTTATTTAGGAAGATAAAACTCGCCTGACAAAACCACGCTCGGAATGACAATCTTGGCGAAACTGCCCAAACCGTACCCCAACGGTAAAATGCTTTGCGAATCGACTTCCAAAACCCGAATGAGTCACTGAAAGGAGCGGGAACACCACAACGTCAACCACTACGACGTACCGGAGCCCAATCACAAATCCAATAAATTATTCTAACCCAAAACTGATTTTCATATCTACTCCACAGCTGAAACAACATCACAAACTACAGTAAAACCCTACCAATTCAGCCACCCAATCACTGACAATACAACCCACGAAATCTCCGCCACCCACGAATAATCAATCACACCTCATCGCCCCACACTTGTGATAAACCCAATCAAGCACCACCACCAGCCAACTCAATCAAATTCCTCACAATCACAACCCCAAAATCAGCCCAGCACCTACAAACAAATATATACTTCTATAAACCCAAATACACCACAATCAAACCCAATCCATCATTAATCATTAACCCTAAAATCACTCCACGATCATAATCCTTAAAACCAAGGGTTTCCATCGAAACCAAAATTGAACGAATCGCACGAGAAAGGGAGAGAGAGGAATTACTCACCGAGAGGAGCGGCGAAGATCACGGCGAAGAATCAGGTTAAATTTGGTAGGCAAGGCGTGGAGAGGATTCGGTTAGGGAGGGAGAGAAAAAAGAGATTGTGAAATTAAATGGGTTTATATAGCCCTAAAAGGCCAACACACATCTCGGGGCAAACCAACGGCCGAGAAACGCGAAGAAAGACCCAGCTGGTCGCAGAAACACGCATCTGCTCGAACAAAAAACAAGTTGTTCAGACAGAAAGCAAAAGTTATTCGAACAGAAACTATCTTGTTCGAATAAAATAAATCAGCGTAAAAAATACTATTCACCGAAGAGTCCTATTCGAATAGAAAAAGGTTCTATTCAATTTGGAAAAGTTCTATTCGAACAGAGAGAATCTTTTCTAGAAAAAAAAAGGACAGAAAGGAAGAAATGGACAGAAAGGTAGAAATGGATGGGAGGAATACGACAAAGCCAGATAGGAGGGAAAGCACCACGGAAACCTAATTATAACCTAGGATTCTTTGGGATCAAGCCACACCACAACCACTGGCAACATCATACCTCCACCAAGCCAACCACGGGCTCCCCAAACAATAACACAAACACCTCCGCCCCTAAACCTCCGGAACCACCAGAACTACCGAAACTACCTAAAAAAAGAACCTAACATTAATCCTGGCAATTAGAAATAACACGGAAGTATAACGAATAACAAATAGGAATAATAATTATAATACTTAATAATAAATAAATAAAATTACCCAAAAATCCGGGACATTACAAAAAATATAGGGGGAGCTCGTGAGTGCGTAGGGCAAAGTTGTGAAGCTAAATAGTAAGATAGACTTATTGATGGTAAAATGTAAAGAAGTTGATGTCGCTCAATACCGTATCAAATTGTTAGAGGCGGCAGATAAAGAGCTACAGGATAATATGGCTCGTTTGAAGGGTCAAGTGGTCAGGAACGAAAGCGACCTTGTGAGGGCGTTAGCTGATTTAGCAAGTTTCAAAAGTGAGGTTGAGCAGTTGAGTGAAGCCATACAAGGTAAAGATATTAATCTTCTGGTCACCCAAAATCGGTGTGACAAACTGAAAGAGCGAGTTATGAGGTTTAAGGCGGACTTGGCCAGTTCACGTGACAAGAAGGTCAAGGCTGGAGAACGGTCAAAAAAGAAAAAGAATGACACCGCGTCTCGACTGCCAAGTGTAGCATGGTTAAACCATCAGTTTGAATTAAAGAGTTGGAGGCAGGTCTTGTTTTTGTTTGAGCTGCTGTAAGAATAGAGAATTAACGAATGAACTTGAGAAAGAAATTATAAGTTAGAGGTTATTATCCTTAAAGAGTAAGAGTTACAGGTAGCTATGCAGAGAAAGGATGAGTTGCTGAATAAAGCTCGTGCTGGGGGAGGTAATATAAATGAGTTGGAGTTTGTGACACTTCATGGTGAAGTGGTGGAACTAAGAGCAAAAAAAAATTCTAAGCTGGAGAAGGTGGCAGAGTTAATATCATAGTTGACTATAGTGATATCAGGCTTAGAACAATGCGTATAGCGGGTAAGCTCCCATTATACAAATTTGTGAAAACTTCATAAGAGATTAAAAGAGCAATTTGCTAAGTTAGTCATGCCGGACTGAGATAGGATTTCCCTGGAAGAGGTACTGTTGAGGAAACTAATGGCTATCATTGCCAACTTTGTGGAATAAGTAAAGAAACTTGAGGTTGAAAGGGATACCTTACATAATTATGTGGTACTCAGAGGCTATATCTGTAATGCTGATATAGATCGAGGAAATTGCCTGAATACCATAAAAATCAAGCTAGGATCCCGACCTGCGGAACTAGTAGAGCAAGGAAGGAATATTGTAACTGTGACAGCTCCAAAGTTTAAGGCTGCACGACCTCTTGCATAGGGAAAATCATGGCTGACCACTCAAAAGAAAAACCTGCAAAAGAGATCTATGTATTCTGTATGGTAGACATTTAGAGAGATAAAAGCTAGTTTTACCTTTACTTAATCTTGTGTCTGATAGATAGTAAAGATCATTGATTGAAAACTAGTATTACCTATGATTTAATAGTTGATATATGTATAGATGGGCGATTGAAAGCTAGTATTATCTTTGTTTTACTCTTTGATAATATATGTATAGATGGGTTGATTGAAAGCTAGTATATAACCTTTGCTTTAATCTATGTGATTTAGTAGATTCTTTATGTTTGCAGAGAGTAATGTGGGAAAAAACTTAAAAGTTTTCATTGAGTAGAAAAGAATATACACACTGTTGGAGATTGAAATCTTACTTTTGGAATGTAAAAATTGAGAATAGAGTAATTTGTAAGGAGAACTAGGGATTTAGCAATAATATTGTTCCAATCTCCTAGTGTTCTTGGGATTCGGTAGATAGATGCCTTTCACAGTCATGAGGTAGTACGATCTAAGGCCAGTGCGGCCAATGATAAGGAAAGAGCCTTCCCAATTTTTTGTGAGCTTCCCAGCATTTATCTTTTTTCTACTCTGTGGAATTTTTTGAGGAAAAGATTGTCGATATGGAATTTACGGCTTTGGACTCTTCTGTTGCACAAAATGGCTAGCATATGATGATATCAACCTAGGTTGGCAATAACCCGAGCTCGAATCTCATCAATCCAGTTCATATTGCAGGCTAATAGGGACTTATTTTATTTGTCTTTTAGCTCATGATCTTTGGAAGGATGGTGGTATTTTCTTGGAATGATCGCTTCGGTGTCGTAGGCCAGGAAGAAGGGGGAACAACAAGTTGATTGTCTTGGTACAATACAGTATGCCCATAAGATATGAGGAAGCTCTCCTATCCGATTTCCTTTTTTTTGTGATTGAAGTCTTTTCTTGAGTCCATCCACTATTGTTTTGTTGGTGATTTCAGCCTGCCCATTTTCTTGCGGGTAGTATGGATTGGATGGGGAATAAATGATGTTGCGTTTGCTGAGGAAGGTTACAACCTTTTCTCCAATGAACTGCAACCCATTATTGATTCAAATCAGGTGGGGGTATCCTAAATGTGTGATAATATGTTCCCAGATAAAAGAGATGACCTCTTCTTCTCTAATTTGATAAAGTGGAACTGCTTCTACCTATTTTGTAAAGTAATCTGTCACCACGAGTAAAAAATTTTGGTTACCCGACGTATTGGGAAATTATCTCACGAGATCAAGCGCCCACCGCTTAAAAGGCCAGAATACCTTACTTGCATGGAGTTTAGGTGCAGGACCTTGTATCCTGTGTCCATGTTGTTGACATGTGTCAAATCTTCGTATGTAATCTTCCGCTTGCTTACGTATTCCAGACTAGAATACTCCTTGTGTAATTGCTCTATTTATAAGATACCGACCTACGGCATTGGAGCCATAGGTTCCTTCATGTAATTCTTTGAGCATTCCATCAGCTTTTTTCATGGAGAGGCACTTGAGAAAAGGCCATGTCACTGATCGGTGATATAAATGGTCGTTCAGAACTGTATAACGCTTCGAGTTTTTGATCTGTTGTCGGCGTTCTTTTGGATTTACTGGAAGGTGCCCGTCATGTTCGTTCTTCGGGCCGAGTTAGGCGATAAAAGGTTTCTTCCAATCGTCGTCTTCCTCTTCATCAACCTCAATATTGATTGTGCATATAGAGTGGAGATCAATATTGTCACTTCGACCTATAGATATCGTGGATAAGTAAGCCATGGAATCGACATGTCTCGTGGTAAATAGTCGAGAGTTGCTTTCATAAATCTGCTCATCCTATCAGCAACGAGGGCTGCATATTCGAACATCTTTCCATTTTTCTTGTACTGCTCAGATTAATGGTGGACAATTAGTAAACAATATGTATAGACTGAAAGCTCTGGAACACCAAGCTCGAGTGCTAAATTGAGGCAATAAATTATTGTTTTGTATTATGTAACATTGTTTAAAGCTTTAAAATCCAAGCGGATTAATTTCTCGATTCTGTCATTTGATGGGGTAATCAGTACGATTCTAATCCCTGACCCTTTGGGTCATGTTAAACCATCAGTAAGAGGTATCCATCCCTTCTTTGTAATCTATTCAGCTCGCTCATTAAATGGCTTCATAGGTGGATCCTTTGTTATCCCTTCTGTGAGGTCAGGGATGTACTCTTCCCAATCGAGATCTTCCATAGAAAAATTTTTGCTAGAAAATTGACAACGACTTGACCTTTTTTTGAATGGCATTGCTCGAACTTGATATCATGTTCTCCCAAACTGACTGACCATTGTTGCACTCTTCGGGATTTATATTGTTTAGAAAAAACTTCCCGAAGTGGGTAGATCATCATAACCTTGATGAAATGAACTTAGAAGTAGTACTTCAGTTTCTGTGAAGTGTAAACGAGAGTTAGAAGGAGTCATTTGATCTTAGAATACCTTGTTTCTGCTAGAATGAGAATTTTGTTGATAAAATATGATAGTTTTTTTACCTTTTCCTTAAGTCAAATGAGGACCAAGCTGATAGAATTTAATATAACTATGAAGTAGATGATCAGTTTCTCATTGTCCACCAGGGTACTCATGATGGAAGACTTCCCTAAATAGGTTTTGAGTTTCTAAAAGTTATTTCGCATTCTTCTGTCCACCAGATCTCTCCATTAGGATGAACCTTTCCTAATTTGGTACACCCTCGAAGTAATAAGAATAGCTACTGGAATTGATCTGAAGACTTAGAGACGAATTAATTAATAGCAACAATCTTGCATGTAAGCTTTTGAACGTCCTTCTTTGTTTTCAAAGTGGGCTTGTTGAGGAGAACTCGAATTTGATTTGGGTCGGCTTCAATCCTCTTTTTACTTATAAGGGGGATGAGGAACTTACCTGAGGGAGCTCCAAATTAACATTTATCAGGGCAAAGCCTCATCCTGCATGAGCGCAGAAAATGGAAGACCGTGGATGATAAGAGGTTTTTAGAGCCTCAAGCAAAATACCCGCTCAAAGTACGGTTGTCGAATTGATGCACGGATAAGTGGGATCAAATCCACAAGGAGGCTTGGGAAAATAAATATTTTCTAGGCCGAATTATGATTTTATAAGAGATAAATCTAAGAATAAAAAATAAAAACTAATTATAAAACTTAATGAGGGAGAGAGCTAAGGTTTGGACTTGTCCTCTACCTTTCAAAGCACTAATCGATATATAACTAGATCCTAATATCTCCACCCATCATATGTTCATGTTAAGACACATACGATGTTGTAAAATAATCCACAAAATCTATGCTCAAGCATTTAGTGGTTATACTTTTAAGTAATGGTGAAGAGTGTCTCAGAGAATTATCAACTCAACAATGGCTAGGCTTGAGTGAGTTCACTGGTGTTTCTTCTTGTTTAGATCTCCAAATCAAGACTATGGTTAGTAGCACTTGTTTGTATCCAAAGTAATCTTACGCTAAACTAAAGTTATGGTCAAGCCTTCGATATGATGTACTAACTTATCAATAATAGAGTACTAAGAGAAAACTAATTAGAACCTAATTAATACCAACTATTGCTCATCCAAGAAGAGGCCTATCCTAGCCTTAGTTAGGAGATTAACCGCTCGTCTTGGACTTCATCGTAGTAACAATTAATGAAGACATTAGCAAAAATTAAACTAAAAGGGAAGAAGAAGATAATTAAATAAAACTAACTTTATTTCTTCTAAACATCCTCCAATATGAGATTCCTCATTACAATGGGGGAAGGTTTCCATTTATAGGAGAAGGAACCCAAATTTAGAAACTATACATTAAATTGAAACGAATATTTTCACAATAATATCTTCTAAATTTACAACCAATCACCTAAGATTTTTGTATATAATTCCCTTAAGTTATGTAGAGATTTTTCTTCATGGAAACTTTTGCATATATCTTTAATATAAAATATCTTCAAGGATCTTGGATATAATATATTCTTTGATCTTATTCTCCATGAATATTTGTGTATATATTTTATCAATCTTGAGACCAAATATATTGTATCTATGGATTTTTGTGCTATGAACTATTAGGGACACTTTTACTTAACTTTAAGAGCTTGGTTTCAAATATCCATCTCCAATAGCTGTAATTAAACAAACGTACATAAGTACCCAAAATTAAATATAATCGATGACTAAAATACATGTACGGGTATATTAAAAATGTCATAATTACGCACTCGTCAAATACCCCCAAACTTGTATTTTGCTCATCCCGGGTAAAATAAAATAATAACCACTTTCTCAGGGAGCGCGATTGCATTTAGCATATGCAACAAGTCGTTAAACCACCAGGTTTAGCCTGGTTGACGAGTGCTGTCTCGTCAGGGTTTACAGCAACTATGCCCATAAAAGTAAATAATAACATTTTAAACAATTCTAGAATACACATTACTCATTTCCTGTAAACTTATCCTTACTTAGTTGTGACAAAAATATACCAATGAAAAAATCCTTAGACTTGTTATTCCCAAGTATACCAAAAAATATTTTAAGCTTATCCGAAACTAGAGGTATTTGCTCAAGATTAGAAAGAGATTCAAGTATTTTGTTTTACCAGTGAAAATAGTTTTATCGCCTAATACGTTATCAAGAATAATTTACTCAATTTTTGGTAGTCTAGTTCTTACTGGAATAAATTCAACGGTCAGTTCGACAAGTGCCTTAGACAATTCATCTTCCTAGAATTTTACTTTTCTTTTTAGTATAATATTTTTTAGTGAAGCTTCCATAACAAGGAGTTTTCGGTCGACAATCCCCGCCAGTTGTCTAAGTTTTGTGCTCCTTTTACATAGTTCATAGTCAAACTCGTGATTGGTGATAATTTTTTCTATTTCAGTTCTTAATCATGAAGTAGTCTTGCAGGGTAAAACTTTTTAGAGCACATTTGGCTTATTATTTTTTCTTAGGAATGAACTTATTCTTAGGCAGTTGTCTCCCATGTAGTAAACTATTCCTAACATAAATGCTTAAATTTCTTTTATACTGAGCAAAAAACTATTGAAGGTATTAATTGCAAAACTATAGTAAAGTACACATTTTCAAAATATGTCAAGTTAACTTGAATTAGTCGCTAATAAAAATATAGTACAACAAGCTTAAGATAGTCCAAAATATTATAGTACATACCTGGTACAATTTTAAAATTTAGACTTTTCCATAATATTTATGTCAAGGTAAAATCAGTTTAAGTGTTTGGAAATTTGTCAGAAATATATCATAAATTGTCTAAGTGCCATTATTTTACTTTTCTTAATAAATCATTTAAAGAAATGGTTTCCTACCCCCAAACTTAAATCAAGCATTACCCTCAATGTTTGAGAACAATAAAATAAATAGAAGAGAAAAACTAAAATATTTCACCTGAATGTGTCATGGGTTGCCTCCCAAGAAGCACTAAATTTACCATCTTCAGCCAAACTAATATACTCCCTTACTTAAATTATGCTGCAATGGTAATATAGGGGTACACAATGTCAGCTCTGATAAACTGGATCATTTTAAAATGTTATCCCTCGACAGAAAGTGTAAGACTCTAAGTACAGTTTTAATCGTTGGCCATTGACCTTAAAAATATTTATGTTCTTTGGATCCTCCACCTCCATGGCCCCATGAGGAAAAACAGTTTTAACCGTAAAGGGGCCATGCCAACGAGATCGTAGTTTCCCAAGAAATAGACGAAGCTTAAATTTATAAAGTAATACCTTTGGATTGGGCTCAAAGGTTTTACGAATAATTGATTTATCGTGAAATGCTTTAGTCCATTCCTTATAAAATTTTAAACTTTCATAAGCCTCATGACGGAGTTCATCCAACTCAGAAGGTTGAAGCTTTCTCTTAGACCCAACTTGGTCCATCTCAAAGTTAAGGGCCTTTATAGCCCAAAGAGCTTTGTGTTCGAGTTTTACAGGCAATTGGCAAGCCTTCCCAAAGATAAGTCTATAGGGTGACATTCCAATCGGGGTTTTATAAGCTGCTCGATAGGCCCAAAGAGCATCATCAAGATGATCTAACCAGTCTTTGAGATTAGTTCGTTTAATCTCCTTATTAAAAACTTCTACTTTACCACTTGTTTGTGGATGGTAAGGTGTGGCAACTTTATGAGTGATGGAATAATTTTTTCAATAAAGTTTTAAAAACGCGATTGCAAAAATGTTTTTCACCATCACTAATAACTGCTCGAGCAGTGCCAAAATGGTCAAAATGATTTTCATAAATTTGACCACAGGCTTATGGTAATTTTTCGGGCATGCTACCACTTTGACCCATTTAGAGACATAGTCCACTGCGACTAGATTATAAAGGTTTTCTCAAGATGAAGGAAACGGGGCCATAAAATCTATGCCCCAATCATCAAAAAATTCAAAAATAGGAATGTTGTTTAAGGGCATCATGTAGTGGTGAGAAATATTGCCAGTCCTCTGACATCTATCACAAGTTGAATAAAAGGTCTATGTATCACGAAAAAGGGTAAGCCAATAAAGACCATATTGAAGAATTTTAGTAGCCATTGTCTTGGCACTTAAATGCCCTCCATAGGCATAGGTGTGGCAAGACATGAGTACGTTCTGGAACTCATTATTTAGAATGCATCTTCAAATAACTTGTTCATAACAAAATTTATACAGATAAGGATCATCCCGACTGAAACGTCTAACCTCGTGTAAGAATTTGGTTTTATCTTGCTTAGACCAGTGGTCAGGTAATCATTCAATAGCAAGATAATTGGCAATATCGGCATACCAAGGTAGTTGTATTATAGCCATAAGCTGCTCATCAGGAAATGTCTCTAAGATGGGGAGGGGATCTTCACCTCCTTCGATAAGAAGTCAGGATAAATGGTATGCTACAACATTTTCAACACCTTTCTTATCTCAAATTTTGATGTCAAATTCTTGTAATAAGAGGATCCATCGGATTAACTGGGGCTTAGCATCCATTTTGGATAACAAATATTTTAAGGCTGCGTGATCGGTATAGATAATGATTTTTGACCCAACAAGATATGACTGAAAGTTTTCTAATGTAAACAAAATGGCTAATAACTCCTTCTTAGTGGTGGTGTAATTCATTTATGCATCATTGAGTGCACGACTGGCATAGTAAATAACATGAGGTTTTTCATCTTGTCTTAGCCCTAATACTGCTCCAACAGTGTAGTCAAATGCATTACACATCATTTTAAATGGAAGATCCCAGTTGAGCAATTGGATGATTGGAGTAGAAGTTAATATAAGTTTGAGCTTCTTAAAAGTTCTAGAGCATTCATCACTAAATTCAAAATCAGTGTCCTTAGCAAGCAAATTTGACAAGGGTTGGGAAATTTTGCTAAAATATTTTATGAACAGACGATAAAGCCCCGCATCGCCTAGAAATGATCGAATGGCCTTAACCGTCCGAGGAGGAGGTAAGGAAGAAATAATATTGATTTTGGCCATATCAACATCTATCCCTTTATTGGAGATGATATCCCCAAGAACTATCCCTTGGGTCACCATGAAGTGACATTTTTCCTAGTTTAATACCAAATTGGTTTGTGTACATTATTCTAGCACAAGCTCAAAATGGTGCAAACATTCATCAAAAGAGGAACTAAACACTGAAAAATCATCCATGAAGATTTCGATAAATTTATCAACCATATTAAAGAAAATGTTCACCATACAGAATTAAAATGTAACAGGTACATTACACAAACCAAATGACATACGTCGATAAGCATAAGTCCCATAAGGACATGTGAATGTGGCTTTCTCTTGATCCTTTAAAGCGATGGGGATCTGATTATATCCAGAATAACCGTCAAGAAAATAATAACAACTTTTTCCCGCTAATCGCTCAAGCATTTGATCAATGATTGGAAGAGGAAAATGATATTTCCTAGTGATCGTATTCAACTTTCTGTAATCGATACAAACACGTTACCCGGTGGTCATACGGGTAGGGATTAATTCATTATTCTCATTTTTGACTATAGTAATCCCTGATTTCATAGGTACAACTTTAACAGAGCTGACCCACTTACTATCCGAAATGGGGTTTATGATACCCGAGTCTAATAGCTTGAGAATATTCTTTCTTAACCACCTCCATCATAGTTGAATTTAAGCGTCGTTGCATCTCGCATAAATTTTTAGCACCTCCCTCGAGATTGATGCGATGCATGCACACAGCCGGGTTAATTCCCTTCAAGTCTGTTATAGACCACCCTGTAGCTAATTTATGTTTTCGAAGGAGACTCAATAGTCTATCTTCCTTGTCAGCATCTAAATTATAAGCTATTATCATAGGTAGAGTTTTAGAATTACCTAAAAAGGCAAACTTGAGAGTATTGGGTAATGGCTTGAGGTCCAATTAGGGTGGTTTAACAATAGATGGAATAGAAAAAGTAGTTGATGGCTCAAGAGGTTCCAGTCTAAGTCTCCATTTGGATATATTAAAAATAGGAGTTGAGTCGAGTAAGGCATCAATTTTGTCAACGATCGTGTCTTAATCAAGGTCCATACCAAATTTCATAAGATATGATTCTAAGGGGTCCTCATAAAATAATTTAGGGAACGAGTTGCAAATTAGGGAGTCAATCATATTCAGCTCAGCCATGTCATCAGAATGAGGGACATGAGTATTATTGTTAAAAATATTGAGTCATATCTTCATGTCTCCCATTGATAATTGTAAGACCCCATTAAAATAATTAATAATACCATGAGCAGTCGCAAGGAAAGGACGGCCTAATATGACGGGAATCTCACAGCTATGATTCGTGACATCTTCAGTATCCAAAACAATAAAGTCTATGGGAAAAAAATAAGAGTATCAACCTTGATAAGGCTATCCTCAAGGATACCACGCGGGTATCGTATTGACCTATCAACCAATTGAAGTATCATTCGGGTAGGTTCAAGTTCTCCAAGTCCTAATTTCTGATAGACCGAGTAAGGTAAGACATTCACAGTGGCCCCCAAGTCAAGTAATGCCTTATCCACTTTGTGATCTCCAATTTTATAAGGGATGGTTGGGCTTCCAGGATCTCAAAGTTTAGGAGGGGTTAGTGTCTCAGTCAAGAAGACTTTCTTGTGCATATTGATTTTCTTTTTCCTAGTGCACGTATCCTTAAGGAATTTAGCATATGCAGGAATAAGCATGATGGCATCGAGTACTGGAATATTTATATGAACTTTTTTAAATGTATCCAATATCTTGTCAAATTGAATCCCTTTATTAGCTGAAAGAAGGTGTTGTGGATAAGGCACCTTTGGCTCAATGCGTGCCGTTGGTACGGAAGCGGACGAGGTAGGCAACTCCTTAGATTTCCTAGAAGGTTCATGGTTGCTTACTACAACTGGTTCACTCGTACCTACCTCATCCTCAATAGCACCTAGTGTTGGCTCAACCCTAGGTATTTCAACTAGGTTATCAATTTGTCTACCACTTCAAAGGGTAGTAATAACATTAAGCCATTTTGGGATTAAGCTAGAATCAAAACCTGCTGGTCTTTTTTGATTAGATACAAATTGGCTAGGTAGCTTACCTGATGGTCTCTCATGCAATGTATTTGCCTATTGTCTTATCTGAGTCTCTAAACTAAAGATAGATTGGGATGTAGAATTTTGATTCACCAAATTCTGTTGTTAGAATTGTATCATTTGCTACAGAAATTGCAATGCTTGTTTTTTAGTTTCCATTGATTGTTACACGTAGAGAGCAAGGGTGTCTTCAAAAGATGGTTTTGGTAGAGCGGGTAGGAACTGTTTGGATGATTGAAAGGATTGTTGAGGATAAGATTGAGAAAGGGGATTCCTAGGAAAACTATGACCTGAGGTGTGTGGCTTTCCAAAGCCCGAACATGGTCGGTTATTCTTCCACACAAAAATTGGCTGGCTCTGCTGAGTTGGCTTGTACGGGTCAAAAGGCCTCTTGTAGGTATTATTCAAAGCAATCACTTGCTTTTGATTATCATTCATTTCATTGAATATTGTGCACATTTGAGTCACATAGGTGACATCATGACAAACGGTGCAACCCTGTTGTCGAACTTGGCTCACGCTACCCTTTGATTGATTCATAGTCATAGCCTCGATTTTTCTGGTAGGCAATTCGCTCACTCACTTCATATAAGCCTTTCTTGGTTTTACAGACATTTCAATGCAGATCAAAATCTCACTGTTGAGAGTTCTCTACCAATATCTCAAACTCCTCATAAGCTCAATCGGGCTCAGGTCTTGGAATTTTCCATTATGCATGGATTCTAGCCTATAAAGATTCTCTGAGGTTATTATGCGATAAAAGATATGGGCTAAATGTTGCTTTTAAAACCAAGATAGGGACATTGTGAAAGAGGATCCTTATAACTCTAACATGCCTCGTAAATTGTTTCACTTTCATTTTGAGCAAATTCAACAATTATATTTCTAAGAGAGAGGATTTTACCTATTAAAAACCATTTGGTTTTGAACTTGGTCTCCATTTGGTCCCATGAATTTATAGATGCTGGTGCTAATGAATCAAGCCAATGACTCACCTTGTCTTTTAGTGTGAATGGGAATAAATAAAGGTGGACAGAATCCTTAGTAAAATATTAATATTTTGAGAGCACACAAATTTTATTAAATTTGTTGATGTACTTATAAGGACTTTCATAATCAAGCCCATAAAATGTAAGTAATATTTGGATCACACTAGGCTTGATTTTATAAAGAGCTGTTGTGACGGCTGGTAACAAAATACACGAAGGAATATCGTTCACTACTGGGGTCCAATAGTCACAAAGAGATTCGGTGACAGCCATGAATGGGGGTTCGACTTCTAGCTAAACAACAAGCTCAATTGGGTCAACTCTAGACAGATTATCCTCCTATAAAATTAGGGGTCCTAAGTTCTCTATTGTGTTGATTGGGTAAAATAGTCGCCCTCTCCACTTTGGCTGAGGTGGTGGGCTGTAAATATGCAAAGCTTCGGGTAATCTTCCAAAACATTTTTCTGCACGTGTCCAATTGAGCATGCATAAAGTAATATGCAATAAAATTTGGCACCCGATGCAGTAAACAATCAATTAAACCTATAATCTAGCACTTCAACGTTTTTTTTTTAAAGAAGTAATAAGTAGGTCTCCCCTATATTATTCTATGTTCACAACAGGGTAGGATGGCGAAAGGCTTTGGTTCCTACACTCCCCTGGGTCACTGTGCTAGTACTATCTTAGAGTAGATGTTCAGTCATCACTTCCGAGCGAGTTGCCTTATCGTATGTCAGCACTCAAAACGGTTATGCCGCAAACCTACAACCAGTATTTCGCGCTGTTATGCTGGGGCCGTATCCTTCGAACTAGTGTTTGTACCCCGGTCCGGTACACCTCTGTTGGGTGATGAAATCCCATGGGAATCTTGCTACTTTTTTTTATTATCAGTTATTTTTAGGCCCAGGACGTTTAATTTTTGTATGATACGAATTTCTTCGGATCCCTAATGGGTGTTCCAACTTGATAGAGAGCTTTTCGGGTTATGAAATCCCACAAGTCTCTAACAGCTTTTACCTTTACTAATGTTGGAATGAAAAGAAATTTTAAACACATCAATAGGTCAATCCAACACAACAATTTTTTTATTAGAGCAGTGCGTATTTGCACAGTCCACACGACTTTAAGTTCCTAGTATCAGGGAAGAGCGGATATGAACCCCTTCTAGATGTCAAGTTTATAGAGGTACCAACCTACAGGAAGTATTCCCCGGTGAAGCTGTGGCCGCCCCTTCACTTAGGGGGCGAAAGAAGAAAGTGCCCCTTCATTTAGGGAACACAAGAAGGATTAGATAGAAGTTGGTCAATGTACTTTGTAAATTACTCACAATCTCTGAGTACCAACTTTGTGACTATCCTGTAAAAATAAGAGAAAAAAGGATTAGTGAACTTGCGACAGCAATATTAATCCAATTTCCAAGTTTATTGTAGTCTATGATGTCCTAATTTTCAAATGTGCATATCATTCAGTTCGGTTGAGAGAGAGCATAAAATAATACCAATTTGGAAAGATAATTCAGAAAGGAAAAACATTCAAGAAGAAAGTTTTTTAGAATTTAGCTTTCCTAACACTTAAAACAAGTGATTAATGAACAGCGGTGTTCTTTACTGAGACTGTTTTTTACTATTGTTTCAAAAGGCTGTAACTCTCAGACGACTAAACAGAAAAATATAATCTATAGCAATTCCAAAAGGGTTTTAAATTATCAAAAACATTTGTAGAAAGCGTATTTCCCAACTATGAAGTATAGATGATCAATAACTGCGAAACATTTAGGAACACACTTCACAGTTAAAAAATAATGAGATGAACTTGTGATAAATAATAGCAGCTAATTTTTTTTTTTGCTCTTATAGCTTGTGATAATCAGCCGTCACAACTTTTAAATCAAGCAAAAATAAATGTCGAGCAACATATGCAGAGTAGAAGAAGCTATAGCACCAAACCACTTGCAAACAATTTTCAATAATAATGTCCACTGTTGCGACAACAATGAATACTCAAGCAAACACTAAAGTAAACTTATATTAGCTTGACACTATCAGGCAAAAAATAAATTGGTGTTGTTGTAACCCAATAGTTATCGTACCAAAAACCTCAAGCAAAATTTAATGCGCTTAACAACAATAGTAAGCAGCTTAGATCTTATGATATTAGCAACTTCTAATTTAACCTAAAACTAGGCATTGTAGCATCCCCGAAAAAAATAACAATTTATCCATGCACTCAAAGAAAATATACGTTGGTAATATTCTACCCCACCTCCAAAAGCATGATTGTAAAATTTAGGAATATTATAAACAACCATAGAGCTACTGTAGCACCAAAAACCTAATTTTTTTAATTTTTTTAAAGAAGATTAAAAACACTTTAATAGCATTACAGGACCATTATACTACAACTTTCTATAAAAGAAATAAAGAATTTAGAAATCATTGGCAGGATATAGACGGTATTAGAAAAAATTAACAAAGAAAATTCGTTATTAGAAAGAATAGTTTTCAACGAAGCCTCCCCGACAACGGTGCCATTTGATAAGAGATTTTTAGAGTCTCTATCAAAATATCTGCTCAAAGTGCGATTGTTGAATTGTAGCACGGATGAGTGGGATTGAATCCACAAGGATGTTTGGGGGAATAAACACTTTCTAGGCCGAATTATAATTTTACAAGAGATAAATCTAAGAAGAATAAATAAAATCTAATTATAAAACTTAATGAGGGAGAGAGCAAAGGTTCAGACTTGGCCTCTACCTTTCAAAGCACTAATCGATATATAACTAGATCCTAATATCTCCACCCATCATATGTTCATGTTAAGACATATACGATGTTGTAAAATAAACCACTAAATCTATGGTCAAGCATTTAGTAGTTATGCTTTTAAGTAATGGTGAAGGGTGTCTTAGAGAATTATCAACACAACCATGGTTAGGCTTGAGTGAGTTCTCTAGTGTTTCCTTTTGTTTAGATCTCCAAATCAAATCTACGGTTAGTAGCATTTGTTTTTGCACTTGTTTTTATCCAAAGTTATCGCACGCCAAACTGAAGCAATGGTCAAGCCTTCGATATGATGCACAAACTTATTAATCATAAAGTACTAAGAGAAAACTAATTAGAACCTAATTAATATCAACTATTGCTCATCCAATAAGAGGCCTCATCCTAGCCTTAGCTAGGAGTTAGCCACTCATATCAGACTTCATCGCATTAACAATTAATGATGACATTACCAAAAATTAAACAAAAAGACAAAAAGAAGACAATTAATTAAAGCAAACTTTATTTCTTCAAAACTTGCTCCAATATGAGATGCCCCATTAGAATGGGTGGAGGGTTCCTTTTATAGGAGAAGGAACCCAAATTTAGAAACTATGCATTAAATTGTAAAGAATATTTTCACAATAATATCTTCTAATTTTACAACCAATCACCTAAGATTCTTGCTTATAATTCTCTTAAGTGATGTAGAGATCTTTTTTCATGGAAACTCTTGCATATATCTTCAATATAAAATATCTTCAAAGATCTTGGATGCAATTTATTCTTTGATCTTATTCTCTAAGAATATTTGGGTATATATTTCTTCAATATTGAGACCAAATATATTGTGTCTTTGACATTTTGTACTATGAACTTTTGGAGACTCTTTTACTTGACTTTAAGAGTTTGGTTTCAAATATCCATCTCCAATAGCTGTAATAAAAAAAACGTACATAAGTACCCAAAATTAAATATAATGGGCGACTAAAATACATGTCCGGGTATATTAAAAATGTCATAATTACACGTTCATCAGTGGAGATCAATGATATGATATTTTGACTGTAAAATTTTGAAGAGTAGATCATCAATGTAAACTTTAACAATTTTCCCCATGTATGCTTTGAACATTGTCGTCATTAATCTTTGATAGGTCACTCTAGCGTTCTTCAGTCCAAAAGGCATAACTTTGTAACAATAAAGTCCTCGTTCAATAATGAAAGTGGTATTTTCCTGATCGTCGTTGAAGAGAGAAATTTGATTGTATCCAGAAGTAGCATCCATCATAGATAAGAGCTCGTATCCTGCCATTGAATCAAGAATTTGATGAATAATTGGAAGAGGAAAACTGTTATTTGGAGTGTATTTGTTTAAATCTGTAAAATCCATGTAAACTCGGACTTTCCCATTATTCTTTGGAACTACGACAATTTTAGAGATCCAATCCGAGTACTTAGTTACTCGAATGAATCTGACTTTGATCAACTTGTCGATTTTATTGTTAACCTCATCTCAAAAACGATGTGATAGTCTTCACTATATTTGTTTGACCGCGGTGGCGTTATTGTTGATGCTCAATCTGTGACATGCCTTGGCTGGGTCAACTCCTAACATTTCTTCGAAAGTCTAAGCAAAAATGTTACAGTTTATTCGTAAAAATTGAACGAGGGCATCTTTTCCGTATTGGACCAGCTTGCTACCAATATAAGTACCCATGCTAGGTCCATCAATGTCTATATACTCTGTAGGTTTATCTATTAAAGGCTGGTTATTGGTGTGGCCAGCTTTCTATAATTGTTATGCAGCAAATCTATCAGATGTATCAAGAATGGTTGAGACGGCATTTTCACATGCTCGGGAGATCTTTTGACTGCCTTTAATTTCATAGATGTCACCGTTGTGCTTGAAGCGAAGTGCTTGATAATGCGTGGAAGTGATTGCTTCCATATAATGGATCCAACAGCAACCCATAATCCCTAAGTACCAAGATTTGGCGTTGATGATGTAAAATATGACGTCGGCAGGTTCAGCGGTGATGGGCAGGATGATCTTGCCTACTCGTTCTTCCTTAGAACCATTAAAGCCACTGATATTGATGTCGCTTGGAATAACTTGATCAGCCAATCCCATTTGTTCTATTGTACTTTAAAAGATAATTTCAATATCGGTACCATTATCAATCATCATTGTATGTATTACAAATTTTATCATCTTCGGCATAATAACTTCAGCGTCATGATGAGGAAACTTGATGTGACTTAAATCGCAATCTTTGAATGAAATTCCAAGTTGTTGATTGCTTGATTTAGGAAGGAGCTTAGCTTCTTTATCTTGAGCGGTGAGATTACAACACTCTGATAATCTCTATCATTTGAATCTAGAAGCGTTGTTAATATAATGGATCTCGATCATGTTATTGTGGTACATATGGTATAAGTATTTTTCCTCGGCTTGATCTTCGATTTGAATTACTTTGACCTATGTCTTGTAGCTACCATTCTTGTATCCTTCCAGATTGACAATGTACTCGTGCATTCGTCTACCTTTAAAAATATATTCTAGCAACCTCTGTAAAGAATAACAGTTGTCAGTTTCATGATGATTTACCTTGTGATACATGCAGTACGATATTCCTTCAATCAGCTCTAGTGGTTGAGACATATGGTAGAACTTGTCTTTCGCCGGCATGGGAAAAATTGATGAGATCCGAACATTCATCTTGGGGTGGACCAGCTTGGGTAATAAATTGCCTTTCTGAGATTTGCCATTGTTTGCCTTAGAATGCTTTTGATCACCCTAATCCTCCTTTGGTTTATTATTATATTTTGTGCTTTGACCTTTAGTGGTTAGGACGGATTTAGTATATTTATGCATTTTGGTCATCATCCTTTCAAGGTTGACATACCCATTGACCTTGGTAATCATGTCTTCCAATGTTATGGGCTTGTTTAAGAAGAGATGCTCCTTTGCTTTGAAATTGAGTTGTAGTACATTTTTAAAAGGAGTAACTGCTATTTTCTGATCAAGATTGTCAACTTTGTGTGTGAGCTCTAGAAACTTCTTTGCAAAGTCCTCGACCTTCTCTACTTGAGATTGTTTGAAATTAATAAGAGAATATAAATTATTTTCCTAATCTTTATTGTGTGTATATGTCTTGACGAAGATCTTCTACAGTTGGTCGAATATGAGGATGGAATATTCAGGTAGAGAATAGAACCACCGTAGTAGTTCTCCCTGTAGACTTGTGGTGAACAGACGACATAAAATATGGTTGAGATTTTAATTCAATCCCAGTGAATCACAAAATTGTTGAATGTGCTCCTTCGGATCAGTGCCTTTGTATTTACATATCTTTAGAGTATAGAAACCTATTGGTACTTCCATATCAAATAACTTTTTGGCAACCGGACTACCTTGCAACTTGGTGAAATTATCCTTACTGCCTAAAGCTTGAACTTCAATCAACTCCTTAATGCATTAATCCATATGTTCTTGTGTGACGTACTGACGTGGTGCCTGAGTGACTTGGCGAGTTGGTCGAGGATTATGAGTACTGGTGCCCTCACTCAAGTATTCACGTACCGGTATTCTGGGTTGAGGTCAATGTTCCTCCTCTTGACGCTTGGAAGGCTGGGGGCCTCTACTGATATCAGATTGAGCTTCTCTTCCCAAATGAATTGAAGCTTGTGGTTCGTTCTGAAGATTTTATAAAATGGCTTTGCTGGTTGCCCCTTGAGGTCCTAATCTTTCTTGTGTAAAAACTTAGGAGTTCGCTGGCACTTAATCGCGATCTTTGGTAAGGGGAGCTTGTTGGGTATCTTACAAAGCCTACAAAGCAGTCTGCATAGTTATCATATGTTCTTCATGTCTCTTGAATGCAATCAGATGAGCTTGACACTCGTTTTCGAGCTCTTTGTCGCGGGGCTCACGCTCAAGAAATAACTGATGTTCAAGCTCATTATGGTTCTTTATCTCGGCATGGAGATTCATCTTAAATTCAGCGAGCTATTCTGGTTTGACTGAAAGATTGAGCCGGACTTTTGTTGTTGGTCGCTTAGAAGTGACCATGATTAGAAATGGATAGTGAAATAAATAAATGTCTTAGGATATCGTGGAAATGTCTTCTTTCCCATAGACGGCGCCAAATGTAATGGCCTAATTTTGTAGCTCAAAATTAGATCTTATACCAAATGTACCTGTGACAAGAATTAGTATAATTCAATAAATGATACAGGTAAGTTAGCGTGGAAAGCCTTTGAATAAGTAAAAACCACGACCTCTAGTTGAGGATTTAGTAACTGTAACTTTTACTACTTGAGGCTGATATCTTATTACAAGTGATCTCTTGAGCTAAAAATACTTGATCTTAAAAGATTAAAATTCTTGCAGTCTTATAATGTAAAAATTTTGGTCCTATCTCCATTGGAACTCATCATTTATATAGACCTTACCTGCAGTTCGTTATCGAGTAGAAGCACGTTCTCCTAAAAATGAGGTAAGTGGTAGTTAAATGTGTAACTGTTAAATCGTGGGAGACAGATGTCTTTAACTTGTTCATTTTTTCTGTATTGCTTGAGCCACGTTCCATATCAGTTCATGGTCTAGGTATCAGTGTTGATTGTATATATCACGTGCATAATGCATGTGTCTAGTATTGAGGTAGTTCGAGTTTGAAATAGGTCGAGGGACATATCCCTATGATCAGTTCGTGTTTAAAGTAGGTCGAAGGATAGATCCCTACATATATATTGTTGGATATTATTAATCCACCATTGCATTACATTGCATTGTTTTTATCTAGACTAACTTTATATTTGCCGCACCAACACTAAATGTTGCATGAGTCTTGGAGTTTTGGCCGGTCAAAGAGGTGCTACTCGATTTTAAAAAATTGAGACTCCCCTTAAACAATAACAGTTCTCCAAAAATATCAACTCTCTGATTTAGCATCAACTTTAATATTCATACGAGTGTTAATTTGTTGGAACCGGTCCGAATCAAATAGTCCTAGACTTCTTTTTATCTTGAGACTAATTTTCTGCAGACCCCGCCAAGAACTTCACTACATTGAAACCTAGATAAATGCATACGCTTGGGACCACCAAAAAATGTGCAAATATAGATGTTGTACAATTATATAGGTAACAATTAGAAAGAATTTGAATTTTGGGACCAAAGTTTTTTGTGCATTTATATAGGGTGCAATAAGACAAGTTTCACTGCATAAAGATGTTGATCGATTATAAACCGACATCTTAAAAGACCCGCAAGTGCACGATATACCGTTAAGTACAAGGGTAAGCGAGGTCATATCCCTAGAGACTTGTGGTGCGAATTATACTTCGAGCTACTAGCTTTATCCAATAACAACGAGTTTGTGTAGGTTTTGAAATAAAAATAAGAACAAAACAAATTACAAGATAAATTAGAGTGGAAACCGAGGTATCGAATCCACTCCACCCTTTTTAACCGCTAGATAGCATAAATAATTAAAGTAAATTACGAGTTCCCGTATCGCATATCTTTGGTCGGGCATATGAAATACATCAAAAGATACAAGAGATATAGTAATTGGGAACTACCCATAAACCAACTTACTCAACCATGATCTGGTTGATAAGTATGGATTATATTCTCTTCTCCATGTCCTAACCTATCTTGTTATGGTCCAACAAGATGGTTACATAGATTCTTTATTCCTCCTAATCCTAGCATTGGTCAAGCATAGTACGAAGGAATACAAATATGTAATATTCTGGGATAAAGAGAAAGTAATTAGTCTAACTAAGTTGTACAATCTACACGAAGGCTATATTGGGTGGAGCTTCTTCTAGCCTTGGCTAAGAAGATTAGCTACTCATCCCTTTGATCATTGCCATACTACTATTACTACAATAAAATTAAAAGACATGAACAAGAAAAGAACAAGAACTTTATTGTTTATTGAACTTTGATTTACACTCTTCAAGATACTCCCTCATGGGTGGGATTCCCCTCCTATTTATAGAGTATAGAAAGGGTTTACAAAATATTACCATTAATATAAAATCCCCTAAATAATGCCTAAAATCATGCATATATATTACAACTCATGAGAATAATGTTTATATTTAATTATAATCAATGGACTTCCATGCATGGGCCTTTGGTTGACAACTTCAAATAAGAATCATTGTTGGAGTGCATCACCCTTGTTCTTCGTTAAAAACCAGAAAAATGTACGGCTTGTTTATCATGTGACCGATTTCTGTAAATACAAACAAAAACACTATTAATGTCACAATTATTTAATAAATGACTAGGTAGATATAAATTTAGGAGTTGTACACGTAAATATTGCATGTCTATCAAATACCCTCGAACTTATATTTTGCTAGTCCTTGAGCAAAAGTAAACAAAAACCATTTTTGCATGTCACGCTGTTGTATTAACGTATGCAACACGTCGTTAAACCCCCAGGTTTAGCCTGGTGGACGAGTGTTGTCTCGTAAGGGTTTGCAGTGACTATACCCACAAAAGTCAATAATGACATTTTAAACAATTCTAGAATACACTTGACTTATTTCCTGTGAACTTAACCTTACTTAGTTGTGACAAAAATATACCAATGAAAAAATTCTTAAGCTTGTTATTTTCCCAAGTATATCAAATAATATTTTAAGCTTATCCAAAACTAGAGGTACTACCTCAAGATTAGATAGATACTCAAGTATTTTGCTTTAGTTATATTTGAGTGTACAATGAAAATAGTTTTATCGCCTAATACGTTGTCTAGAATAATTTACTCAGTTTTTGGTAGTCTAGTTTTCAGTGGAATAAATTTAACGGTTAGTTCGACAAGTACCTTAGTCAATTCGTCTTCCTAGAATTTTATTTTTTTCTTTTCTTTTGTAAGCTTTTTCTTTTAAGTATTTTGTTTCTTAGTGAAGCCTTCGTAACAAGGAGTTTTTGGTCGATAATCCCTGCCAGTTGGCGAAGGCTGTCAGGGTGTGGTGCCTCATCATGACCTAGACTCAAGATTCTCATAAGTAACATTTTCTTATGCTCCTTTCACATAGTTCATGTCAAACTTGAGATTGGTGATAATTTTTCTTCTTTCAGTTCTTAATCATGCAAGTAGCCTTGCAGTGTAAGAATTTTTAGAGCACATTTGGCCTTTTTTAATTTTTTTTCTTAGGAATGAACTTATTCTTAGACAATTGTCTCCCTTGTAGCAAACTATTCCTAACATAAATGCTAAAAAATTTTTATACTGAGAAAAAATCTATTGAAGGTATTAATTACAAAACTACAATGAAGTGCACGTTTCCAAAATATGCCAAGTTAACTTGAATTAGTTGCTAATAAAAAGATAGTACATCTAGCTTAAGATATTCCAAAATATTCTAGTGTATACTTGGTACAATTTCAAATTTTAGGTTTTTTTATAATATTTATGTCAAGGTAAAATCAGTTTAAGTGTTTAGAAATTCATCAAAAATATATCATAAATTGTCAAAGTGCCATTATTTCACTTTTCTTCAAAAAGCATATCAAGAAATGATTTCCTACCCTCAAACTTAAATCAAGCACTTCCCTCAATGTTGGAGAACAAGAAATTAAATGGAAGAGAAAACTAAAATGTCTCACCTGAATGTATCAAGGGTTGCCTCCCAAGAAGCGTTAAGTTTACCGTCTTCAGCCAGAGAAATGTACCCCCATATTTAAATGATTTATAATGGTACTATAGGGGTACATAATATCAATTTTGATATACTGGATCATTTTGAAATGTTATCTCTTCATCAAAAGTGTAGGACTCTAAGTAGGGTTTTAATCGTTGGCCATTGACATTAAAAAAATTTCCGTTCTTAGGATCCTCCACCTCTATGGATCCATGAGGATAAACAGTTTGAACTACAAAAAGGTCGTACCAATGTGAACGTAATTTCCCAAGAAATAAACGTAGCCGTGAATTGTAGAGTAACACTTTCTGATTAGGCTCAAAAGTTTTGTGAACAATCGACTTATCATGAAAAGCTTTAATTCGTTCCTTGTAAATTTTTGCATTTTCATAAGCCTCGCGACGAAGTTCGTCAAGTTTAGAAAGTTAAAGTCTTTTATGTGATCTGGCTTTATCCATTTCAAAGTTGAAGGCCTTTGTAGCCCAGAGGGCCTTGTGCTCCAATTCCACAGGTAAGTGGCAAGGCTTCCCAAATATAAGTCTATAGGGTAACATACCAATCAGGGTTTTATAAGCTGTTCAATATGCCTAAAGGGCATCATCAAGACGATCAGACTAATCTTTACAATCGGTTTGAATAGTTTTTTCAAAAATTCTTTTGATCTCCCGATTGGATACTTCAACTTGATCACTTATTTGTGGATGATAAGGTGTGGCAATTTTATGAGTAATGGAGTAAGTTTTCAAAAGATATTGTAAGACACGATTACAAAAATGTTTACCACCAGCACTAACAATTGCCAGAGGCGTGCCAAAATGATTAAAAATGGTTTTCAAAAATTTTACCACAGGCTTATGGTCATTCGTTTAACATGGCACCGCCTCAACCCATTTAGAAACATAATCGACTGCAACTAAAATGTAAAGGTAACCGCGAGAAGAAGGAATTGGGCCCATAAAGTCAATGCCCCAAACATTAAATAGTTTAATAATAAGGATGTTGTTCAAGGGCATCATATTTCGATCAGAAATATTCCCGGTCCTCTGGCACCTATCACATTTATAACAAAAGGTATGTGCGTCACGAAAAAGGGTAGGCCAATAAAGACCAGATTGAAGAACTTTTGCAGCAGTTTTTTTGGTCCCAAAATGTTCACCGCAAGCTAAGGTATGGCAAAATATGAGTACACTATGGAACTTATCATTTGGGATGCATCTCCAAATCACTTGGTTGGAACAAAACTTATAAAGATAAGGATCGTCCCAACTAAAACGTTTAACCTCGTGAAAGAATTTGGTTCTATCTTGTTTTGACCAATGGGCAGGTAATTATTGCGTAGCAAGATAATTGACAATATCGGCGTACCAAGGCAGTTGTGAGACAGTCATGAGCTGCACATCAGGAAATGTCTCTAAGATAGGGAGAAAATCTTCAGCACCCTCAGTGAGAATTCAAGATAGATGGTCTGCAACCACATTCTCAACACCTTTCTTATCTCAAATTTTGAAATCAAATTCTTGTAACAAAAGAATCCATCTGATTAACCGAGGCTTATCATCTTTTTTAGATAGTAAATACTTTAAGGCCGCATGGTCGGTGTAAATAATGATTTTGAATCCAACAAGGTATGATCAAAATTTCTCCAAGGCAAACACAATGGTTAATAACTCCTTCTCCGTTGTAGAGTAATTGAACTGTGCGTCATTGAGTGTGCGACTAGCATAGTAAATAACATGAGGTTTATTATCTACTATTTGCCCTAAAACTGCTCTAACAGTGTAATCATAAGCATCACACATGAGCTCGAAGGGAAGTTCCCAATTGGGAGGTTGGATGATAGGGGTTGGAGTTAATAAAAGTTTGAGTTTCTCAAAAGCTCCTAAACATGCATAATCAAAGTTAAAATCAGTATCCGTAGCAAGTAAATTGCACAAGGGTTGGGAAATTTTACTAAAATCTTTGATGAACCG
This sequence comes from Kingdonia uniflora, assembly GCA_014058105.1. Lineage (NCBI taxonomy): Eukaryota > Viridiplantae > Streptophyta > Magnoliopsida > Ranunculales > Circaeasteraceae > Kingdonia > Kingdonia uniflora. Next base: position 16,670 of record JACGCM010000787.1, on the reverse strand, counting down.
ACGATAAAACCCAACATGCCTCAAAAATGATCGAATGGCCTTAACCCTCCGAGGTGGAGGTAAAGAAGAGATAATGTCGATCTTGGCCTTATCGACTTCAATCCCTTTGTTAGGGATAATTTGTCTAAGAACTATCCCTTGTGTCACCATGAAGTGACACTTTTCCCAGTTTAGCACCAAATTGGTTTGTGTACATCATTCTAGCACGAGCTCTAAATGGTGTAAACATTTATCAAAAGATGATCCAAATACTGAAAAATCATCCATAAAGATTTCAAGAAATTTATCAACCATATCAAAAAATATGCCCATCATACAACGCTGGAATGTAGCGGGTGCATTGCACAACCCAAATGGCATACGCCGATAAGAATATGTCTTGTAGGGACACATGAAAGTTGTCTTCTCCTGATCTTCTGGGGTAATGGAGATCTGATTGTATCTAGAATAACCGTCAAGAAAACAGTAATGTTTTATTCCGGCTAAGCGTTCAAGTATTTGATCAATGAAAGGAAGAGGAAAATGATCTTTCCTTGTGACCATGTTTAATTTCCTGTAGTCGATACATACACGCCACCCAGTGATCATGCGGGTGGGGATTATGTCATTATTCTCATTCTCAACTACAGTAATCCCTGATTTCTTAGGTACAACCTGAACGGGACTGACCCACTTACTATCCGAAATGGGGTATATGATACCCAAGTCAAAAAATTTGAGAACTTTCTTCTTCACTACCTCCATCATGGTGGGATTCAACCTCCGTTGCATCTCGCGAGAATTTTTAGCACCTTCCTCGAGATTGATGCGATGCATGCAAACGGCCGGGCTAATCCCCTTCAAGTCTGCTATAGACCACCCTAGGGCTGATTTGTGTCTTTCAATAATACCCAACAATCTACTTTATTGGTCAATATTGAGGTTGGAAGCTATGATCACAGGCAAAGTGTTAGAATCACTTAAGAAAGCATACTTCAAAGTCTTAGGTAATGGCTTGAGGTCTAACTTGGGTGCATTAACAATGGATGGAAAAGGCAAAGTAGTGGATGGTTCTAGAGGTTCAACATGAGCTCTCCATTTAGACTTGTTAAAAATAGGTGTTGGGTCGAGTAGAACATTAAGCTCTTCAACAATCGGATTTTCATCAAAGTCTTCACCAAAAGTATACAAGACATGATTCTAAGGGGTCCTCAGAAAATGATTTAGGGAACGAGTTGTAAACTAGGGAGTTAATCATATTCAGCTTAGCCATATCATCAGAATGAGGGACTCGAGTATTATTATTAAAAACATTAAGCTTGATCTTCATGTCTCCTATTGATAGTTGTAAGACCCCATTAAAGCAATTAATAATGGCATGAACAGTCGCAAGGAAAGGGCGACCCAATATGATGGGAATCTCACAGCTAGGATTCTTTACATCTTCAGTGTCCAAAACAATAATGTCCACAGGAAAAATAAGAATATCAACCTTGATCAGAATATCCTCAAGGATACCACGTGGGTATCGTATTGACCTGTCAGCCAATTGAAGTGTCATTCGGGTAGGTTCGAGTTCTCCAACTCCTAATTCCTGATAGACCGAGTAAGGTAAGACATTCACACTCGCCCCTAGGTCGAGTAATGCCCTATCCACTTTGTGATCTCCAATTTTACAAGGGATGGTTGGGCTTCCAGGATCTCGAAGCTTAGGAGGGGTTAATATCTTAGTCAAGAAGACTTTCTTGTGCACATTGATTTTCCTTTTCCAAGTGCACGCATCCTTAAGGAATTTGGCATATGCAGGGATAAGCATGATGGCATCGAGTACTGGAATATTTATATGAAATTGCTTAAATGCATCCAATATCTTGTCAAATTGAATCCCTTTATTAGCTAGAAGAAGGCATTGTGGATAAGGCACCTTTGGCCTAAAATGTGCCTTTTATAGGGAAATAGAGGAGGTAGGCAACTCCTTAGATTTATAAGAAGGTTCACTCGTACCGACCTCATCCTTAATAGCAACGGGTGTTAGCTCAACCCTAGGCATTTCAACTCTGTTATCAACTTGTCTACCACTTCATAGAGTTGTAATGGCATTAACCTGTTTTAGGATTGAGCAAAAATCAAACCCCGGTGGTCCTTTCGGATTAGATACAGGTTGGCTAGGTAGCATACCTGGTGGTCTCTCATGTAATATATTTGCCAATTGTCCTATCTGAGTCTCGAGATTAGAGATAGATTAGGATATAGAATTCTGATTCACCAAAGTCTATTGTTAAAATTGCATCATTTGTTGCTGAAATTACAACGCTTGGTTTTGGCTTTCCATTGATTGTTTTTGGCTTTCCATTGATTATTGCATAAAGAGGGCAAGGGTATCTTCCAAAGATGGTTTGGGTAGAGCGGGTGGGAACTATTTGGATGACTGAAAGGATTGCTGAGATACCTAAGAATAAGATTAAGAGAGGGGATTCCTAGGAAAATTATGACCTGAGGTTTGTGGCTCTCCAAAACCTGAACTGGGTTGGCTGTTCTTCCACGAAAAATTTGGGTGGTTCTGCCAAGTTGGCTTGTACGGGTCAAAGAGCCTCTGGTAGGTATTATTTAAAGCATCCACTTGCTCTTGATTGTCATTCATTTCATTGAGCTAGGGACACATTTGAGTCACATGGGTTACATCATAACAAACGGTGCAAGCCTGTTGCTGAACCAAGTTCATACTACCCTTAGATTGATTCGTAGCCATAACCTTAATTTTTTGGGTAAGAGTATCTAATTGAGCTTTGATGGCCATTCCCTCACTCACTTTGTATAGGCCACCTTTCTTGGTTGTACGAATATTTCTATGTGGATCAAAATTCCACTGCTGAGAGTTCTCAGCCAATGTCCCAAACTCCTCATAAGCTCTATCAGGTTCAAGGTCCTAGAATTTGCCAGTGTATATGGATTCTATCCTATAACGGTTCTCGTAAGTTATTCCACGATAGAAGATCTGCGCTAGATGTTGCTTCTCAAAACCATGATAGGGACATTGTAAAAGAATATCTTTATATCTCTCCCATGCCTCGTAAAACGTTTCACTCTCATTTTGAACAAATTCAACAACTGCATTTCTAATACCGAGGGTTTTTCCCATAGAAAACTATTTGTTTTGAACTTGGTTTCCATTTGATCCCATGAATTGATAGATGCTGGTGCCAATGAATTAAGCCTTGTCTTTTAGCGATAATAGGAATAAACGAAGGCGGACTGAATCCTCAGTAAAATGTTGGCATTTGGAGAGCGCACATATTTTCTTAAACTCGTAGATGTGCTTATAAGGGCTCTCAGAATCAAGCCCACAAAAAATAGGTAACATTTGGATCACACTAGGCTTGATTTCATAATCGTTTGTCGTGACAACTGGTAACGCAATACTTGAAGGTATATCACTCACCACTAGGGTCCAATAGTCCCTAAGAAATTTGGCAGCAGCCATATTGGGGGCTCGACTTCTAGCTCGTCAATAAGTTTAATTGGGCCAACTCTAGATGAATTACCCTCCCCCGAAATTGGAAAAACTCGAGATGGATCACTTTCCTCCCAAACTGGGGCTCCTAAGTCCACTATTGTATTAACTGGGCGAGGTGGTGGCCCGTAAATGGGCAAAGGTTCTGGTAAGCTTCCTAAACATTTTCCTTTACGTGTTCAATTGATCATGCACAACTAATAATCAATAAAATTTTGCACCCGATGCAGTAAACAATCAATAAAACCTTAATTCAAGCACATTAACATTTTTTAGAAGTAATAATTAGGTCTCCCCTATATTCTTCTATATTCAAAATGGGTACGATGGCAAAAGGCTTTAGTTCCTATACTTCCCTGCGTCACTATGCTAGTACCAGCTTAAAGTAGATGTTCAGTCCTCATGCCCGAGTGAGTTGCCTTATCGTATGTCAACACTCGAAACGGTAACGTCGTAAACTTACAACCAGTATTTCGCGGCACTAGGCTGGGGCCGCATCCTATGAACCTGTATTTATACCCCTGTCTGGTACACTTATCCGTCGGGCGATGAAATCCCGCGAGAATCTTGCTACTCTTTTTTATTAAAAGTTATTTTGAGGTCCGGGACGTTCAATTTTTGTGTGATACAAATTTCTTCATATCCCTAATGGGTGGTCCCACTTGTTGGAAAGCTTTTTGGGTGATGAAATCCCGCAAGTCTCTAATGGCTTTTACCTTTACTAATGTTGGAATGAAAAAGAATATTAAACACAACAATAGGTCAATCCAACCACGGCAAATTTTTTATTAAAGCAGCGTGTATTTGCACAGTCCACACAACTTTATATGTCTTAGTGCCAGGGCGGAGCGGATATGTACCCCTTATAGATGTCAAGTTTTAAGAAGTACCCGCTCAAAACAAGTGATTAATGAACACGACGTTATTTACAGAGACTATTTTTTACTATTTTTTGAAAAGGCTATAACTCACAAACGACTAAACAAAAAAATCTAATCTACAGCAATTCGGAAAGGGTTTTGAATTATCTAATAATTTTGTAGCAAACGTATTTCCAAACTGTGAAGTATAGATGATCAAAAATGGTAAAACATTCAGAGACAGACTTCAAAGCTACTGTAACTCCAAGAGAGTTTGAGCCAATCACTTTGTTTCTGGATCTAACTTACTCAACCATGGTCCGGTTGATAAACCAACTTACTCAACTATTGATTGGGAACTACCCATAAACCAACTTACATAACCATGGTCCGGTTGATAAGTATGGATTATGTTCTCTTCTCCATGTTTCTAACCTATCTTGTTATGGTCCAACAAGATGGTTACATAGATTCATTATTCCTCCTAATCCTAGCATTGGTCAAGCATAGGACAAAGGAATATGAATATGCAATATTCTGGGATAAAGATAAAGTAATTACTCTAACTAAGCTACACAATCTACACTAAGGCTACATTGCGTAGAGCTTCCTCTAGCCTTGGCTAAGAAGATTAACTACTCATCTCTTTGATCATTACCATACTACTATTACTACGATAAAATTAAAAGACAGGAACAAGAGAAGAACATGAACTTTATAGTTTATTGAACTTTAATTTACACTCTCCAAGATGCTCCCTCATGGGTGGGATTCCCCTCTTATTTATAAAGTATAAGAAGGGTTTACAAAATATTGCCATTAATATAAAATCCTCTAAACAATGCCTAAAATCATGCATATATATTACAACTCATGAGAATAATATATATATCTAATTTTATTCAATGGGCTTACATGCATGGGCCTTTGGTTGACAACTTCAAATAAGAATCATTGTTGGAGTGCATCACCCTTGTTCTTCGTTAAAAACTGGAAAAATGTACGACTTGTTTATCATGTGACCAATTTCTGTAAATACAAACAAAAACACTATTAGTGTCACATTTATTTAATAAATGACTAGGTAGATATAAATTTAGGAGTTGTACGCGTAAATATTACGTGTCTATCAATGGTGCTGTCTTTAACGTGTCTAGAAGTATTCTAAATTTTGATATTTCACATATCTTGTCAAAAAAAATTGCTAATATCTTGAAGGTTGTGATTTTGATACCTTGAAAAGTGAAGGCCTGGGCCAATGGATACAAGACAAGTTTCTCCGTATGTGATTCGTCTACGGTCAGCTAGTTTTTGCATTCAGATTCGGCTCTCATCACCTATAATGGAAGCTGTGGAATGACACTTTATAAAGGTGTAGCAAACTCACCCACATGGGTGACCATAGAAGCCCTTTCATCTAGGGTTGTCAATGGTAAGGTCTAAATAGGTAACCTGGTACGATCAATCTGGTCCGTTAGTTAAGGTTTTGAACCAGATTTTTTGATCCATTAGCAAACCAAATCCATTAAGGTCTGATCCTATAAGCTAACGGATTGGATAAGGATCCACCTCAATCCGATCCGCTAAAGATTCGATCCGTTAAGGATACATATTAGAGGTGCTAATATTATAATCATCTTCTAATAAAGAAGGTTAATTTGTCTTTATATTCTTTGAAATAGTAACCCATGGCCCAAAATAGAGTATTTTTCTTCTCCTATTAAACCAAGAGGGATTTTTCTTTCCCCTTTCGTTTCTTGCAACATCGTAAAGACCGAAAGAGAAAATCTTTAAGTGTGAACTTAGATTTAGGGTTTTGCTTAGAATGAGTATTCCTAAAAAAAAATTGATTTTCATGTAACAGTTCTTTAAGATTTTACCTCTTTAAAAACATCATTTTTTGTTAACGGATCGGTTCGGACCGGGTTAGGATTGGTCAAATTACTTACATACCGAGTTAACATCGACAGTTTAATGGTGATATAGGATTTGGATCAAGTTACGACCAAGAGTGTTTCTTAACAAATCGGACTAGAATCATAGCAGATCCTAGTCCAGTCCATTTACAGCCCTATTTTCATCAGTACGTGTGCTAACCCCTAGTTTGCTTTGGGAAAATCACCTTGAAGTCTGAGGATTAATCTCCAGTACCCTTAGATTCAAAGTGTCTTAGACTACAACAAGAAAACCTGAAAATGGTGTCATTCACCAAATACATTTGTTTAAGTTTCATTTGCTTGGCCGCACCACTGCACCAGTAAAATAGAGAGGAGAAAACTCTGAAAGAGAATTTGCAAACAGTAACAAGAAGGATGAGATGGAGCTGGCCGCAAATAAGGGAGGAAGAAGAATGTGATGATGGATTGCCGCTATCTCAGCGCAGAAATGATCCAAGATACCCTTCTGAGGTTACCAATCGTGCAGCTTTCAGAACCTAGGCTTGTATCTAAAGTTTGGAGAGATCTTATAAAAGAAGCGAATTTTTGTAAGATGCTCTTCTCTAGCTCATCTCGTAATAAGGTAGTTCCATGTCTACTCTTGAAATCCAGTAGGAGCCCCAAACTATTTTATAAAAGAGATTTTGAGAATTCTGATAGACCCATTGAATAGAAAAATGTACCATTTAAGCATAACACTGGCCTTCCTGTTTTTTACAATATATTGGGCGTCTGTAACGGGTTCGTATGTTTAGCCGACTTTAGTGGTAAGAACCCAAACATTTATGTTTTCAATCCTGTAACCAAAGAAAGTGTTTTATTACCTGGTTATGGTGTGGCAATATGATAAGGTCTTGTATTGAGTTTGGAGTTGGATTTGATCCCAAAAGAAATCAGTACAAAGTGGTAAAAATTCGACAAGATTTAGTAGTCAAAGACTCAAAGTGCACACGTTGGGGACGAACACTTAGAGAAGTAAGGGGGAAATCCCGGAGCAATGGACCTGTGGAAAGGACATTTCCCAGGGCTACCATTTTATTTCCATAGTGTTCTATTTAAATGAAATTTTCACTGACCAAGTGTTTATGGTATGCGAAATGACATGATCGTAACTGCTTATATTGTGATCTTTAATATTGAGAGGGAAGAACTTACCGTTAATCATCTCCCTGAAATTTTCTTGACCAGACTGCATTTTAGTTTTAAAATCCGTCTGGGAGTGCTAGGAGATCACTTTTTCTTAGTTAATGAAAACTCTTGTGGGGTATGATGAAATATGGGGTGGATGAAGATTGGACGAAACTGTTTGCTATTAATAAGAACCTTAAAGATGATGGAAGAAGATGTCCGATGTTATTCCCTTACGCATTCGAAAAATGGAGATTATCTTATACAAGGTTCTAGGCGTAACAACCGGTTGCTTTCTTATATCCTTGAAACAGATACTTTCACCAAGATGAACAGGCTCCCGAAGTCATGCCTTCCATTTCTTTTTGTCCCAATACTTCTTCACATCGATCATCTTAACGGGGGTACGCAGTAGCTGTGAATTGAAGTTGTGTGACTGATGAGGTAAACCATTTAATACCAATTATCTAACTAATTTCTCTTAAGGTGTTAGTAAACCAGTTGTCGTCTCCAGCGTAAGATAAATATATAATTCAAACTTGGACAACCTCCCTAGCTATATGGCCTTAGCACTTAACCCTTTCTCAGCTTAGCAAATTATTATTAGGCCTATATAAAGAGTTTTTCATTTTATTCACGTAATCGTAAGACCTGTGATCATATAACCCTTTGAATATGCCACATACGACTTCAAAAGAATAATGATTCATGGATCTTGATTAGAAAAATGGCAAATCAAAAGGATTATGTAATTTCTCGTTTACATATATGATACCTGAAGCACAGAATATATAGAAGATAAACAAGATAGTTTAATTTACGGAATCACCTGCATATTCATGACGGTTAATGTATGTAATTAATGTATTCAAAATTAGATTAAGTTTGAATACCAAGAGATTTGATCCAAACTTAAGACTTTACCTAAATCTGATCAAGTTTCAAATATTCTATACCTCTTTCTAGCTAATAACAATTGCTAATAATAATGGTTATCAAAGTGGCATAGATAGCATATGTTCTTGTACAACTCTACATGGCCAGAAATGTCTTGGCCGGGGACCCTTGATAATATAGCTCAACTATATAGTGGTTAACTTATGTTTCCTTCGACATGTATCATATTTTAGTCAGGTTATTTATGTTGTTGCAGTTGGAAATATGTGTATTATATGTGCATGCAAACGCATCCATTTGTATATGCAGGTGTAGTTATATATGGTGCAGTTATGTACAGATCTGCAGATAATATATATATATATATGTCAAAGGTTCTTTGATTGTCTCATTTCGTGTATGTCGAGTCCCGTGGTTATCTCAGTCGAAGACGGTGATAGAATCAATACCGCTAGACAAGTCATCTACAGCCAGAGGCCGAGAAGGTAAGTTGGTAAGTAGAACACTAATAAAGTAAAATCCCAAGCTTGTTTTAACCTAGCAAAATGTTTTGGCAAACTAGAAAAATCAAACTTTTTTCTCTGATATGTTTTCATATGCATTTTGATATTTCGTTCGAACGACTTCTGGCATAAACCAAGTTTTTAAAGCATTTTTCATGGTTGTGTTTTCAAGGCCATTTTGCTTCCCTCGTTCGAACGAGATCTATTTATAGTTGCTTGAATGACTTTTGGGCAAAAAGGATCATTACAAAAGATTTTCTCTGTCATGATTTCTAGGCTATTTTTAGTGTTCCGTTCGAACGGATGTCGGAAAAAATGTTTTGCCCTATTTAAAACAAAACTTGCCTTAGTTTTTCCACTCAGTTTTTCTTTTTTTGGCTTTTATGATTATCAGAGAGACTAATTAAGATCAAAGAGAGAGTTTAAAACCTTGATCTTGAGATTGAATTAGTCAATCCAACTTCCCTCAAATCTAGTCATTGATGATTTAATAGAGTGATTCGAGTAAGGTGATACTTGTTGCGAGATCAAGGAGTATCATTGTGAGAATGACGAAGATAGAGCGTGAAGCTTGGATAAAAAAAGAGATGATCACGAGACGAGTTTATCGAGCTTGAGTATCGTTACGAGAACAAAAAAGATAGGGCGTGAAGCTTGGAGCAGAAGAGAGATAATCAAGAGATGGGTTTATCGAGTCTGTAAGTGTTTTTCAGATTGCAAAGATTTTTGGTTGTCGATTTCATTGACAACGGCCTGTGGTTTTTCTCCCGAGAAAAGAGTTTCCACGGGGTTAAAAATTGAATGTACATTGTGACGTCGTTTATTTACTTGTTACACCTATTACTTGAATTTGTTTATTCCTAGAAAGTTGATTGTTAAGAATAGTTGTGACCTAATTTCTCGAAATACATTAAATACGAACACATAAATTTTCAATATGTACAGTTTTATAGGGTTGGTGCAGGTTTGTACCCTTGAGCAGAGTTGTATGTATACGAGTTGTGGGCGCAGCTCTATGTTAAATATGATGTTAGTCTATTTTAACATTCCATTTGAATGTTTGTCTTGTTTCGTACACTACAGTGTATGCGTTGTAAGCTTGAAAATTGATAGCTTGTGGTATACTTGCAACGGTCATGAAGCTTGGAGTTTTCCAGTAACTTTTCTGTCTGAAATCGAATCCTCAAGTAACTCCCTAGTTTCTTTCAACAAATCAACTCTCTCATCAGTGTCTATATCACCAATGCTGATGTTCCACTTCCAAAGGGTCACTTGGCAGTCTACTTGGAGAGAATGGAAAGACGCAACCGATGCTTAGTTCTTCCAATTGGCTTTGAGCGCACCACCAGTGTGGAACCATCCATAATTCCAAGAGATATGCTTAGTTGCGCTGAGAAAGAGTAGGTTGTGACCCGATTTTGTCAAGAATCTTTCTAAGAGCTTTTTCACAAACTCCGTCCAGTAACAATGTGAGAAACAACATGAGCCAAGGTTCATGGTTAATTGGGAAAACAATTGCCCTTGAGTGTGTGTATGTGATGTCACCCTGACGGAAGCAAAAATTGTTTCAATAACGTGCCCTAAGAATCTATGACCCCAAACTCCTAGGTTGCTTTTGGCAAATCACCTTGAAGTTCTGAGGGTCAATGTAGACCGTTGGATCCAAAGTATACGGACAACAAAACCTATATTGTGCCTTGGCCGACATATTTAAACCCCAAAATCCTAAACAGAACCCTAAAAACCTAAACAGATGGGAAACCAAACAGTACTGTTGAAGAAAAAAGAGATGGAGACAACTAAGAGACTGAAGATGACTATTTCAACGATCGATGATATCCCATCGGTGACGCTCCAAGATATCATTTCCAGATTACCAATCAATCAACTCTCAGCGCCTAGGTATGTCTCTAGAACTTGGAGAAATGTTATCAACGGAAAGAAATTTCCTAAGATGCATTTCATTTATTCACCGTGTAACGAAGAAATTACGAGTATGCTCTTTCAAACTCCTTGGAGTTCCCAACTTTACTGTATAAAGGATTGTGAGAATTTGGATAGAGTTATCAAACTGACAAAGTCGCCTTTTAGGCCTTCGTCTCAGTTTCCCAATCTCAGAGTAGCTGGTACATGCAATGGATTTGTTTTCTTAGTAGATAAAACTTGCTGTTATCATAAAATTTTTGTCTGTAACCCAGTTACAGGAGAAAATTTGCCTTTACCAGATTATGAGGTTTATGGTTGCCCGAAGAAAATGAATAAGTCTTACTTTGGATTTGGATTTGATGTCACTAATATGCAGTATAAGGCTGTAAGAATTGGACCTATTCAGAATATACAAGATCTGTTAGGGGTTCAAGTGCTTACTTTAGGAACTAATACATGGAGATATAAGGGAGTAATTCCGGAGGTGATCAGCAAGGGGCTGCGAGGAAACAGTGTTCTATTCAATGGAAAGTTACACTGGATGGGTTTTGCTAGTAAGAGAAGCCAGTTAATAGCCAATTCAATTTTGACTTTTGATATTGAAAGCGAAGAATTCAATGTCATTCATCTTCCTGAGGCTTTATTGGGCAATGAGTTTTCTCGCAACTCTTTGGGAGCATTAGGAGGGTTCCTTTTTGTAGTTGCTGATGGTAATCAAAAACTGAAGTGGGGGATGATGGAGTATGGGGTCAATGGATCTTGGAGTAAACTATTTGCGATTGACAATCATCTTAAAAGTGAAGGAGGAAGGGTTCAATTTGAGTTATATCCAGGGTTGTTTCAAAGAACGGAGAAATTGTGTTAGACAGTCATGTCGGGCTTTTCACTTATAACCCTAGAACGAATATGCTCCAGGAGATTGATGTTGACTGTCTCCCAAATTCGTACATAGCAACTCCTTTTGTGTCAACCCTTCTTCCAATAGCGCATCTCACAGGAGGGTACGTGATAGATATGGAGTAAAATGGTGAAAGCACAAGGTAAACACTACTATAAAAATGAAATTAATTATTTGCATCATTTAATACTTATGTTTTTGCTACTTATAAATTGCTCTTCACCTCAAATTTCTTACCGAATAAAGTATACATATATCATATTGTATTTATTTTTTATAATGCTTCTTTATATTATCACGCCTGATATATTCTATGTTTCAAGGCATATATATTTATAGGTGTATCGTCTTTCTCTAATTTGCTAGGTTTCTATAATTATTGTGTCTGGCCGTATATAACATCATGTTTAGTTTAACCATGTATCTAGCTGTTATTTGGTAGCGAGGTAACCAATTTATTAATTACAAAATACAACCAAAAACATATAGACATCGTGCAATTAACTTAATTTAGCTATCAATCTTAATTCGATTGTGTTTTAAGTTGTTGAGAACCCAAACTCCACATCAATCCCGATTGATGCAAACTTAAGCTAGAGATTGTATTTGCTGAGGTAATGCGTTATTATATTAGTCAAGTGCATGGTCGATTAATGTTATTGACAAAACAAAATACGACTGATTTGGAAAAGGTGATCCAGTTGTCTGTAGACAAATATGCTGGGTTTGCTGCACTCACACAACTGGCAAGGTGGCCATGTATATATGCAGCTTCAAGTAACAACTGCGGGGAACCTGAGACCTAAGGTAGAAAGAAGAAATAAAAGATTGAAGTGTGGGCTTGAACCACCTTAAGGAGAAAAGGAGGGACGTCTCATCACTATGTCATCGCCACCATGAAATGATCGCCATCACTATGAAGAAAACACGTTATTGACATAGAATAGTGACTAACTAAACATGCATTCTCTACGCAAGCCACTTCGTTTAGTTGTTAGCGCTCTAGCAACGCTTAGGACCAGCACTAGAAATCAATATGCGCCCAGCAAAAAAGAAAAGGCCAGCACTAGACAGCCAAACGCGTGCTAGCAGTGTGGAGTCTAGGGAAAAACTGAACGTAAGGATGCTCTCCCATTGTTAATTAAGAAGATGTAGCCTGCCCCCACTCGGGCCACTCATAGGAAATTAGGACAATCAGAAGACCCCCAATATTACTCATTTCCGAGAGCATAATCTAGGGGATAATTAAGTATGGATCATACAGTGACATAAATCTTGAGTGATTAGGGTGCGGTCTCTCTCATCAAACGCGGTCTGATAGTGATAGGCAGGTGTGATCGGTATAAATGAACTGGAATGATTAAAAAACTCACTGTTCGAAATTTCCTATGACAAAATGCTAGAAAACGAACACGAAGACTAATAACCACATTCTAACTCGAGAAGTTACCGTATTGTGGATATTTCCAGATGATGATGTACAACCCAGAATTTCAGTTTATTGAAGATTATGAAACATATATTCCCATATCCCAAACATTTCCCTCTGAGTTTGGTAAAGCTCATGCATAGCCATATACCCATCTCGATCTGATGGTGTCTGGACGGAAGAGAACATGTTTCATCTTTTTGGTAGAGCTCAACTTTCTTTTTCCCAAAAAATTGAACTCACATAGCAATAAGGATCACACCTAGTTTTCAAGAGTCCCAGTGATCAATAAGTAATCCCATGTCTTCTCTGTCTCTCTTTCCTCTAACTTGTTGAAGATGATTTAAATATGTACCTTCTTACCGTAAGCTATCTTGGACCTTATTGGATTAATGGAATAATGTCAGCAGATTGGCGCACAAAAACTGTTAGAGAAGTCTTGATTATGGGCTTTTGATCATTTGTTTAAGCCCTTAAGGCTGCATAATGTTGAAAACCTATGGCAACATGTGTTTAGGATGAGGAGAGAGCTTGAGCAAGGCCAACTTATGCCTCTTCGATCATGAGATTTCCCCTCAAGTTGCATTGCAGGATAATTGTTATTGTGGTTCTTCCATAAACGTGGAAGAATCAGGTTAAAACTAAGGGTAAAGAGGCCAAGAGGAAGGGCGTCGTAGCCGACCTTATGTAGTAGCCTACACGTAGCCTTCGAGTCCAAGAGTCAACTCGAGCCAGTCAACAGCTCGATCCCTACTCATCTTACCAAGAAACCCCACTTAAATGCCTCGGCCACCTTCGACCTCAACAAACCTCGGATAGCCACCGAGGCAAGTGATGACCTGACACCAGAACGATTGGATGGCAGCCAAGTAGAAAAGGTGTGAGTGGAAGACAACTGTATTAGAAGATACCGTCGTAATTTTACCTCTCCGTGGTGACATCATCTTTCCTATCCGTGGTGACATCATCTTTCCTATCCCCTATATAATTAGGAGAGGGGGTCACCATAGAGGGGTTGAGAAATTTGCCCCCAAACTCTCTTGAAAAGCTGTGAAACCTTCTAGCTCATTCCCAGCCTAAGGCTTCAATTCTACTCGGACCCCACTGTAAATCTCAACCATTATACAGTCATTACTTAATATCCTCACTAGAGCTCGTAGAAGATCCTATTATAAGACTCTAAGCAAGTGCGTTTACTAGAACCTTTACTTTCTAGTAAATACATCTGTTAGAACCTCTAGACTCAGTGGGTAAGAGTAATCTCCTTCTACGAGATTAGCCCCTACACATTATATCTAACCAATTGACCTCTTTACCTTTAGATTTGGCCTTACATTTTTCTATGTTTATGGAAGAACACAATCATGGATATCCCCAATGCAACATGAAGGAAATTCAGGAAGATGCATAAGTTAGCCTTACTCAAGCTTTATCCCAACTTGAACACAGGTTGCATAGGTTTTCGACATATGCAGCCTTGCAGGCTTAAAAGATAATCACAAGCGCCATAATCAAGCACTTCCTCTAACAGATTCTGCACGACGCCAATCTGTGGACATTACTGCATTAACCCAATAAGAACCAAGTTAGTGTATGTAAAAGAAGGTATAGATTTAAATGTCTTCCATAATTTAGAGGATGAAGATAGAAAGAGAAGAGATGGGATTACTTACTGATCACTGGGACCTTGAAACTAGGTTAGCCGCATGATTACATCAACCCATGCAAGTAATCCCTCCACTAGTTATTTCCATATTCAATCCCAAAGAATGCCTACCCAAAATATAAGAAAGGTCATTTGGGAAAGACAAAAGAAGATGGTTCATCGCAATAAAAATTCGCCTTCTCCATGATTAACCCAGAGCGTTTATTAGAATCTCAAGGAGAGATGAAAGTGGCAGTGAATTGGTGGCAACACTGTTTGATTGAATAGAAAAGTGACAGAAACTATCTGCTAGCAGAAGGAAAGATAAAATTTAAAACGCCTCAAGTTAAGGATGACCAGGATTATGGGATTCCAAGTGCATCCACTGGAAGACCCTACTTCTGAATCTTAATAGCTATCCATCTCCACATGGTAACACGATAAAGAGGGATATTCCCGATGGGTGTGAAAATCTGTTAGTTAACGTTGAAGAGGAATCTCTTAAATGATGACTTCTCAAGGCGAAGTGAGGAAGAAAATGTGTATTACAATGAGGTAACTGTACCATAGTCTAGTATGCGAAAGAGAGAAAAGATGTTATCTCCTGTAAGGTGGAGGGAATAAATTCATCTTTAGCACAAGAAAAAAATGGTCAAATTAATACCTTCCATCGGTATGTATCTTTTTCACAATATGTATGGAAAAAGAGCTACTTGGTGGTATTGGATTGTGCATGCCTTGACTCTTTAAGATAAAAATATCATTATTAAGATACAAAGCATTTAACAAGACCATAAGGAAAATGTGTTGCAATGATGTTATATAAACTAAAGAAGATCCCATACATAATGAGAAGTGCCTTTAACTAGAAAAGGACCTGCATCTTCAAGATGTACCTTTAACTAGAATCATAACATTTCTCTCTTACGCATACCTGACCATGGTTGTAGATCTCTCTTTGCAATACTCATCTTTCTCCTCACATTCTCATGAGAAGTCATCGTGGAAGAGTTTCCATCTTCAACATTAAAATTGGCTTTCAAAGCAACGGAAGAAAATTCTTTACCGTTACTTTGTGGCGATGGATAACAATTGAGATCTGGAACTAAGTCCTTCCAATGTATGCATTGGAGTCCATAGTCCTAGTTATTATCAACATTGAGACATCTACTCTTCCCTTTTGCCACTTTGCTATTCAATCAAAGCACATTTGCCACCAATTCACAGCTACTTTTGCCTCTCTTTGAAATTCTAACAATTTCAGTTCCAGTGGCACTTTTGGTGACTCACGGAGAAGGCAAAGTTTCATCTTTCTCTTTTTTTTTGCTAGGCAAGCTGGGTACCGAACCCTCTTCTTTGTCTTTCTCAAAATTGCATTTCTCCTCTTATCTTGGGTAGATACTTCTTTGGGATTGGAAAGATGGAAATAACATAGTATAGACACTGCTAACTGCTTGATGATTTAGACACTTGGTCTCCGGATCATTGTTTGCATTTCTGATGCAGTCAGCGCCGGATTGTGTTCAGATAACAAGCGCTTTTTTAGAGACATTTTTCTTAAGGTGAAGATGTACTACAATGAACTCGAACCAATAACGATTGGCGGAAGACAAGTTTGCCTTAAACTGATGTCAACTTTTGTACATTTATCAGTAGCCGTTTTTCCTTCCTGCATGAATTTGGTTTTGGTTAACGCATATTGATCGCAATCACCTAGTATTAAGAAAAAGGTGGCATTTTGTTCTAGGTATTCTACTCCTCTATCATTTATGTGTTGTAGGCCTTATGAGTGATGGCATAGCTACTAAGTTTTTACTGCTTTGGAAGCTTATCATTCTGCTCCATCTAATTAGCAGTATATGAAATATTTTTTTCTTTACTTACTTTCTCTTATTGTATTTTAGATTTCTCAAACCCCAAGAGGGATTTCCATCATGACAATTACACAAAAATTTCG
>JACGCM010000995.1:0-24844 GCA_014058105.1 Kingdonia uniflora | reverse complement strand
GTATCTAAGTATCAAGTGCCTATAGAATACTGAAAGGTTTCTCAAGTTTGCTTGCGCTGGATATGGGTAGGCTCCACATCATTTGGCCTTCATTTCAGTATGAGCGATGGTCTTCCCATGACAGTTTGTCTAGTATTGAAATGACATGTGTCTGGTAACTACATGTTACAGGACATTAATGGAAATGTACCAGCACATCATTAAGGTGTACATTTGTCATTCATACACTAACTCCACCAGTAAAAAATTATACTTGAAGATTTAAGGTTGCCAGCCTGATGTCCACATATGAATTAGGCATGTGCTCAAAGGCCTGACCAAAATTTGTCTGTGAATCTTGTTAGCCATCTTTGTAGTCGTAGAGTGACAGTCAAGTTCGATATAGCATTGCCTTCAACAAATTATCAGTGTAGTTTTCTAAAACCAATGATGGCCATCCGTTTTTCATAAAAGCCGTGAATCAGGCTAAACTATTTTTCTTACAATCGAGTTAGCGCCGGGTGGGAGATTGTTGGATTTTTCCATCTATACCGGCACTACTCTCGGTTCACGAGCACACATGTTATAGTCGTATAGGTATTATTGGTTGTGCCTAATTGTTACACCAAGTTAAGGTAGGTGGACCTAGTGTTACTCTTTATTAGGGTTTGAGGGTATAATGGGAAAACCACTCTAACCCTATCAGGTTAATAGAGAGGAAGTCCCTCTTAGAGGCTACAACACAGAAAACCATCCCATTGAGGTCTGTAGCCAATCTTAGGGAGACTACTCAAGAACTGGTGATTAATAGAGAGCGGGAAAAGAGGTTAATTTAATCTTCAATGTTAAGTTATTGATCATAATTGATAGTACTTTATTCCTACACTTACATCTTAATTTGGCTTTTGGCAGAATGACTTATTTGGTCAGGAAATGTTTTCTAGTATATAGTTCGGCTGGTAGGTGCCATTTTAGACAGTAGGGCTAGTCGAAATTCAATCATTTCACCTAATCGTTCGTCATGAGCCAAAATGTAACCTCTAGTTTCCTTCTTTATATATTACTAATTTTTTCCATTGAACTTGTCATGTACTTTAACTTTAGAAGTAATGGTAGTAAGCTCATTTCATATTTTACACCATTTTCTACCTCGTCAAGGCGCAATCCTCATTGTTATAAAGATTGTTTGTCCATTGAAGGATTTGCACCTGTATGTACGGGTTTACACATCATTAAATTAAACTAAATGAGTAATGTAAATTAAGAGAAAAAAATCACAGTAACGACTGTAAAATTTGACAATACCTCTTCCATTATAATAGACTTTGGATAGTTTCAGTAGCGCAAGTCAGCATTAGGATCTTCTTTAACCCAATGGATTCGGCAGGGACCCTCCCCATATGGACACATTACCAACTCATCGACCCATATATAATAGTTGCAAGTTACCGCACCTTCTCTGTTTTCCTACATTACATTGCAAAAATGTCATAACTTCGTACATATTTAGGTCGAACGATGATTTCGGCCTTTTGGGGTTGCCCCCAAGGATATATGTACTTGAAATCATGGGTGTTATGGCAAAAATTACTAAGTCAGGTGATCCAGGAGGATCTAGGGTAATTTGGAAATCTATCAAAGTTGTTCGAACGAGCTTGAGAGTCGTTTGAACGACCAAATTCCATCCCACAGAATTTTGACCCAGAGCCATATTTCGTTCGAACGACTGGTATTTTCGTTCGAACGACTTTAGTTTTTCCCACTGGAAATTTGGCCCACAGCAATATTTCGTTCGAACGAGTTGAGTTTTCGTTCGAACGAAAACTGGCAAGTTTCTAGGGTTTAGAACAATTAGTCGTAAAGTCATTCGAACGACTTTGGTAGTATTTTTGATTCTCAGGCGTTGTTTTACCTCGAGATTCGTTCTTTTATGATTTTCTAGTTCCCTAGTATATAAAGGGAACTTAGGTTATTTTATTTTCTTATATTAGATCTAGAAAGAGTTCTGAAAGAAGCCTAGGGTTTTGGAGTGATTTCTTGTAATTACTTCATTTTTAAACAATTAAAGCTTTTATTTTTCCCAATCAATTGGTGTTTCTTCATACTTTTTAGCTACTAGAGCTTCTCAATCGTTTTGTAGATTAAGTAGTATCAGATTTCCAATTACAATTCTCGGGGGGTTGATTGTGGTTTATGGTCTCTACACGCGACTGTCTCAAGCAAACAAATGAAAAACTAGTGAGTCTGTTAAAGATCCATCGCAAACCTAATTCGAAGAAGAAGGATGATTTGGAGATGAGCAATTCCAACGATCGACTCACAACTTTAGAAACAACAGTTTTTGACCTAACTTCTACTGTAGAGGAGTTAGTAGAACAATTGTGTCACACAAACCTCGTGTTGGGTTCCACATCGGCGAAATGGCGAGGTTGCTCGAAGAAGAAAAGGGTTTCGGCGGTGGATGGAGAAGAGGATAATGCGGGGATAGCTAGCGATTCTAGTAATGTTGAATCCGTCAAAAAGTATACAGGGTTTGGTAAGTCAATGAATCCTATGCGTAATCTTCGTCTTGGCTTTAAGATTAAGATTCCGGTTTTCGATGGTTCCGTCGATGTCGAGAAATTAGATAATTGGTTGGATAGGTTGGAGACTTATTTTTCCATTAATGAATATTCCAACGCTCAAAAGATTTGCTTCTTTACTTGGAAATTCACAAGTCACTCACTCACGTGGTAGAAATTCTATCGAAAATGACATGATGTCGAAAGTCTGAGTTGGAAAGAATTTAAGGTTTTGGTGAGGAAGCAATTATATCCGATTGGGTATGAACATGAGCGATAGTACAAATGGCATAACTTGCGCCAAAGGTTTGGGCAATCCGTACAACAATTCACTACAAAGTTTCAGAACCAAGCGTTGGTTTTGGATATTGACGTGGATGAGTACGAGGTATTCATGAAGTATACGGAGGGTTTGTCGGAGTCCATTCAAAGAGAATTAAAGCTCTTTAATGTGAGAAATATCGAGGACGCTACCGTTAAAGCAATTTCTATTGAAGGCAAGTACTTGAAGAACGACAAGAAAGACGACAAGAACAAGTCAGGGTACAAGGCTAATTGGAAGTTTGATCAGAAAAGGGAATCCAAAGGAGAGGGGTCTTCATTTAAGGGGACTATCTGTAGTCATTATAAGGCTAATGGGCACAATTTAGATAGATGCTAGAAACTTCACCCGGAGCTTCGGCTGAAGGAGGAGAGGGCAAGAAAGAGAACGTGTACTAGCCGCAACGATTGTGGATCTTCCGGATTTAGATAAGACAAATCCTAAGCTTACTCTAATGTTCAAGTAACCTCTAGCTATCGACGAGGTGAGTCGGGAAGAGCTTTTCTATGTCAGTATTCAGGTGATGCAGAGCTTAGTCAAGGCCATCATTAATTCAGGTAGTCAGAAGAATTTAATTTCTGAAGTGGTGGTGAAGAAGATGGGTTTGGCTACTATGGCTCATCCTAAGCCTTATGGTTTAGGTTGGATTCAGAAAGACACAGAGTTAAAGATCACTAAGTAGTATACGTTCAAGTTTGTGATTACTGAGAAGTTTATTGATGAAGTGACATGTGAGGTGGTTCTGTTGGACGTATGTCAAGTCATCTTGGGTAGCCCTTATCTTTAGGACCGAGATGCAATTCTTTACCATCCTGCTCGCAAGTATCATCTGGTAAAGGATGGGACATAGTTTCATATTAATGCTTGCAAGGAACATATCACTACCAGTAATTTGGTAACGGCGATTCAGGCGAAGAGGTTGGTTAATGCGAGTGGCAAATTTGTTTTGTTGTTGGTACGACTGGTTCAAGAGGGCCCGTTGGCAATGTCTCCTAAGCAACAAATCGATATAGGTGAGTTGCAAGAGGAGTATGAAGACTTGTTTCTGCGCGTAGGAGGGATGTCGCGTAAGAGGGATATGGAGCATGATATCATATTGGTGAATGGTGAGTCACTACCCAATATTGAGTTATATCAGACTTCGGTTACAGAGTCTAATAAGATCAAGAAACAGGTACATAAACTCCTAGAGCAAGGAGTTATTAATCCAAGTTGTTCACCATGTGGTTCACCGGTATTACTGGTACTGAAGAAGAATGGGTCTTGGAAGATGCGTATGGATTATCAAGCGTTGAACAAGATCACAGTGAAGAATCGTTATCCGCTTCCTCGGATTAACAAACTTTTGGATGAGTTACAGACGACTCAATTTTTTACCAAGTTAGATCTTAAGTCGGGTTACCATCAAGTTCGAATCCGGGAGGAGGATACTTGGAAGATAGCGTTCAAGACCAAACAGGGCTTATTTGAGTGGTTGGTGATGCCTTTTGGGTTATGCAACGCTCCAGCAACGTTTATGCGGCTAATGAATGAGGTACTTCGTGCGTTTATTGATATTTTTGTGATTGTATATTTGGATGATATCTTAATATATAGTCGTACATGGGAGAAGCACCTTGGGCATTTACGCATAGTGTTGGGCCTGTTGTGATCACAACTTTTTCTGAACGGGAAGAAGTGCGAGTTTGGGAAATGGGAGCTAGTCTATTTGGGATTTATTGTTAGTGGCAGCGAGCTTAAGGTTGATCTAGAGAAGGTCTCGGTCATTACTAATTGGCTAAAACCCCGAACAGTGACGGAAGTGAAGAGTTATATGGGTTCTTGTCAGTACTTACAAAAATTTATTCAGCATTTCTCACAAATAGCCGTACCGTTACATTCTTTGACGAAGACCGGGGTATAGTTTGTATGGGAAAAGCACCATGAGAAGACTTTTCTGTAACTAAATTGGAAGATTACGGATGCACCAGTGTTAGCATTACCCAATTTGTAGCGGCCTTTTGAGGTCGAGACAGATGCGTCAGACTATGCATTGGGGGCAATCCTTTTATAGGATGGGAGGCCGGTTGCTTACCATTCTGAGATGTTTACAGGAGCAGTACGCAACTATCCTACCTACGATAAAGAGTTCTACGCGTTATATCAATTAGTGAAGCATTCACGGAGTTACTTATTAGGGAAGGAGGTTGTAGTACATTCCGATCATAAACCATTACAGTTCTTGTCTACGCAGTCCAAGCTTTAGCAAGCTCGCCATATGAAGTGAATGTCGTACCTTTAGCAGTTTACCTTATTAATCAAGTATAAGAAAGGAGTGGACAACAAGATGGCTGATATGTTATCTCGACCCCCATTACCAACTATTTCTGTTTTGTTGGTAGCTATACAGATCGAGCCGATTGTTCATTCTAAGTACGCTTCAGGGTATGACGACGACAATGAGCTCAGTGTGATTCATGAGAAGTTGCTGCAAGGTAAGACATGCGAGTTTGTTTTGAAGGATGATTTGATTGACATGGGCAGTCTAATTTCTGTTTTGTTGGTAGCTATACAGATCGAGCCGATTGTTCATTCTAAGTACGCTTCAGGGTATGACGACGACAATGAGCTCAGTGTGATTCATGAGAAGTTGCTGCAAGGTAAGACATGCGAGTTTGTTTTGAAGGATGATTTGATTGACATGGGCAGTCTTATTTCTGTTTTGTTGGTAGCTATACAGATCGAGCCGATTGTTCATTCTAAGTACGCTTCAGGGTATGACGACGACAATGAGCTCAGTGTGATTCATGAGAAGTTGCTGCAAGGTAAGACATGCGAGTTTGTTTTGAAGGATGATTTGATTGACATGGGCAGTCTATTATGTATTCCAGAAGGTGGGGAACGTTTCCAGTAGATTCGAGAGGCATATTGTTCCCGGGTGGCATATCATTTCGGGGTTGAGAAGACTCTTTTGAATTTGTAGCGTTATGTCTATTGGCCGAAGATCCAGATGGATGTTGCTCGTATAGTTCGTGGTTGCGCGTTATACAACACATCGAAGCCTTCCAATAGGAAGATAGGATTGTACTTACCATTACCAGTTCCTAGTCGACCTTGGGAAAGCATTTTGATAGGTTTTATGAGTGGTTTGCCCATGGCCTGGGGTAAGAATGACTATTTGTTTGTTGTGGTGGATAGATTCAGCAAGATGATTGTTCTTATTTCATGCCAGAAGACGGTCACCGGGGAAGGAGCAGCGCGATTATTTTTCAGAGACGTCTAGAGGTATTTCAGGCTCCTTTCTTCTATTATTTCCGATAGGGATAGCTACTTTTGGGGGCATTTCTGAAGATCATTATGGGGGATAATGGACACTAAGTTGAAGAGAAGTACCACTTTTCATCTGGAGACTAACGGGTAAACAGAGGTAGTTAATCGCACTTTGGTATATTTATTACGGGGATTCCACTTTAAGCATCCTAAGACTTGGGATGGTAGTTTACCGTATCTTCAGTTTATGTTCAACCGGGCGATTCATGGTTCCACGTTGAAGTCTCCTTTTGAAGTTTTTTTGGGGTACTTGCCGCAAAGCTCTTTTGATTTGGCGCTTAGTCTTGGCGACAAGACGGTGTCAGGGAAGGAGGAAGATGAGCAAGTTAAAGCTCAGCATTTTATTGAGAAGATCAGCAAGGTTCATGAGGTGGTTGAAGCTCAGTTGAAGATGACTCAAGCGAAGTATAAGGCTCGCCACGACAAGCATCGGGTTGAGTTTACTTTTCATGATGGCGACCTCGTTTGGTTGCATTTGGGTAAGGAACGGCTTAAGGGGGAAGGTAAGAAGCTCAAACCTATCCGTTATGGTCTATTTTTAATAATCAAGAAGATTGGTGATAATGCATTCCAGTTGGATTTGCCACCTTTCATGAAGATGTATTCGGTGATTAATGTCGAGCATTTGAACGACTGGTATTTTCGAACGACCAAATTCCATCCTACTAGAATTTTAACCCAGAGCCATATTTTGTTCGAACGACTGGTATTTTTGTTCGAACGAGTTGAGTTTTCGTTCGAACAAAAACTGGCAAGTTTCTGGGGTTTAGACCAATTAGTCGTAAATTCGTTTGAACGACTTTGGCGGTGTTTTTGATTCTTAGGCGTTGTTTTGCCTCGAGATCCATTCTTTTATTATTTTTAAGTTTCCTAGTATATAAAGAGAACTTAGGTTATTTTCTTTTCTTATGTTAGATCTAGAAAGAGTTCTAAAAGAAGCCTATGGTTTTGGAGTGATTTCTTGTAATTACTTCATTTTTAAGCAATAAAAGCTTTTATTTTTCCAAATCAATTGGTGTTATTCATATTTTTTAGCTAACTAGAGCTTCTCAATCGTATTGTGGATTATCAGGATATCCATAAAACTAACAGCCTTAATTATCTTCGCTCTTTGATTTTATAACAAGGCATTCACCAACACCACAAGGACGCGGTAGTAATTTAGGATGTTGATTACCTAAAATAGATGACCTTCACGAACTCAACACATGTTTCCTCTACATGAGACGAAGCTAAACCATTACCCCAAAACTTGTATCACCAACTTTTATGTCGTCATCAATCAAGAGAAAATTTTCATTTCTAAAGTTATTTAACTCTTGACTTACTTGAGGGTATTATTGTGATCTACAACATATAATATATAAACAAGTTTTAGAGTTTGTTGACTACATGTAGTGATTGTATTAAATGAAGCATGTAGGGCTGGAAAAATGGACCAAAGCCCATGGCCCGACCCGACCCAACCGAAAAAAATCTAACCCAACCTGGCCTGATCTGATCTTCGGGCCAGCCTGAACCAGCCTAACTAATTACATGTGCTGACTATGGGCCACCTTCTTTAGGCAGCGGGCCGGCCCAAGCCCGGCCCGAAGTTAGCCCGAGCCCAACCCGAACTTGCCCGAGTGTTTTAAAGAGCCAGTCTAGATGTTACTGTTGGAGACTTGGAGTGGGCCAATCAAATGTTACCGTTATAAGTCTTTGTTTCCATATTTAAAGGGCCAGCTTCATCTCTCATTATGTCATACTCTTCTCATCTCTCTATTTTCTCTTAGGCTTGATAGCTTGAGTTAAACATTCAAATCAGAGTTGCATCTCTCTCAAGCACTAAGCTTTTGCAAGAAAAAAACATTCTCACTTAAATCAAAGTTGCAACTCTCTCAAGCACTCATATCTCTAAGGTTTTCCTCTAATTTATCCTTGTTCTTTGGTTGTTGCATTTCGTGTTTTTGATTGCTAGGTTGGAGCTTTGATTTTTGCTATTCTCGGTTGCTGCGTTTTGTGTTCTTAATTATTGGATTGGAACAAAATCACATGTAAACAATTCCTTCTATTTGTTGTGATGAATTATCAATTACTTACAAATATTTGTTGTGATGAATTATGAATGTAAATTGTGTAGACTTCGTTGTTGTAAATTGTACATGTTATCTCAACGGTGTATAGACAGTGAGCAACATGTATTTGATGAAATGTCATCTATTTGGAAAGACTAGAGATATCTAACTTGTTTCTTTCTCAACAAGTTTTGATAGGCCTGCAGAGAAGTTTTGTGGCAGAATCTTTTCATGCCCAAAAATCCTAAAGAGTTTGGATAGATCAGCAACCTTGTTTGTCTTCTTGAAAATATTTACTATCTCAAAATACTTAAATTTGCTGATTTGAGTTTACAATTGATATGAGCAGAGCTCTAGCTAGAATCCCATGGGGTTCACAAATCTGATTTACTATATTGACAACTATTTGGGAATCATATCTTACAAATAATTTCTTAACCCCCCAACTTAAGGACATCTTGAGGCCCTCGTCAATCCCATGTAAGTTGTAGCTCATGAATAGATATAGACTTTTAATTTTGGACAACAACCAACACAAGCCACAACAGCAGAGCCCACATATTTCTTGGGCACAGCTCCATACCCCCTTACTCTCTTAAAGAACCATTTGTATTTAAAATATATATTATGAATATGAACCAAAATTTTCCTTGAGTTTTCGATTTTCCTTTACTTTTACTAGCTAGTGAGAATGTTTCCCATACTCCATATAATAAATGGGGATAAGATGTATTAGAATACCATTCGCAGCATTTTATTAAGTTAGGGGTCTCCGTCGTGAGCTCTATAATTTGTGTCTTTGTCCATTATAAGCTAAGCTACGACAATAATAACTATGAGCATCCAAAAACATCTCTTATATATGTTGCTTACTTGCTTTTATGATATTATGTTTTGTCATCAAATTAATATATAATGTCATATATCTTTTAATTTTTGCAGAATGATGAATAGAAATTTTTTGGCCACGTGTGACAGTAACGACTCGGATAATGATCTATTTCTCACCCCACCATTTACTGATTCAAATTTACCAGTCGATGGAGAAGGTTCGCATACCCAAATTCTAAGCTCCCAAAATACGAGCCCCAAAATTTCGACTTCTTCCAAAAAGCCTAAACGAAAGTAAAGATAGACATCCGTAGATTGGACATGGTTCACCAAGTATAAGGTACCACATCCTGATCAGGTAAACAAAAAAGGTGCGACTATTTTAAGAGCTAAATATAATAATTGTGATAATGGTGA
Source organism: Kingdonia uniflora (assembly GCA_014058105.1). Classification (NCBI taxonomy): domain Eukaryota; kingdom Viridiplantae; phylum Streptophyta; class Magnoliopsida; order Ranunculales; family Circaeasteraceae; genus Kingdonia; species Kingdonia uniflora. The sequence continues at coordinate 15,368 of JACGCM010000995.1, read as the reverse complement.
TTATATAGCCACCCCAGAAAGTGGAACTACTCACCTTAAAAGACATATGGAAAAATGCATTAAGAAATTATAGATAGATCCTTCACGGCCACAACTAGCAAGGAGCTATTTAGGTAGCATTACCATATTTTGATTTAACCAAGAAGTGGCTCGTGAGGAACTAGTTAGGTTTATAGTTGTGGATGAGCAACCCTTTACTTTTTTCGAAAAAGAAATATTTAAAAGATTTATTAAGAGATCATTTGGGGATTCATTCCAAACACCTAGTAAAATTACCATTAAAGCCGAAATTTTTAAATTTTACAAAGCCGAAAAAGAGAAACTAAAAAGCCTATTGCAAGATATTTATGGTAAAATATCTCTCACTAGTGATTTATGGAGCTCTCCTAGAAAATTAGGATTTTCTTGTGTTACGGCACACTTCATAGACTCTACATGGACAATGTAAAAAAGAATTATTTGTTTTGAGTTACATGAAATCCCCCATGATGGTGAGACTATAGCTTAATCAGTTTTTGACACAATAAACGAATATGGCATCTGAAGTAAAATATTTTCCCTGTCTTTAGATAATGCCAACGCAAATAACAATGCTAATACAATATTAATGAGATGGTTACCAAAAGCACATAATGGCAAATATTTTAAAAATAGATGTTGTTGTCATATTATTGATCTTATGGTAAAAAATGGATTATTTGTATGCAATGATACTTTAGAAAATATTAGGCAAATTGTACTATATTTGCATATATAGTTCACAAAAATGTTTTCAAGATTTTTCAAAAATATGTACATCTCTAAGCATAAAACCAAGAAAGCCACCTCTTGGTGTTCAACATAGGTGGAACTCCACATATTTGATGTTAAAGTCAATACTTTCTTTAAAAAAACCAATTCGTCAATATCAAATAGGAAAAAAACTTACTCATACAATCACGGATGATTGGGAAGTGGTAGAGTTACTCTAAGATTCTCTTAAAGTATTTTATGATGCAACATTATGTTTTTCTGGAAGTTATTATGTGACATTTTTTGAAGTACTTAGACATTTAGTTAACATAAGTGAAGTATTTGAGCAACATAGACATCGTATACAATTTGTAGAAATTTGTGCGGAAATGGAAATAAAATATAAAATATATTGGGGGAAAGTTCCATTAATTTGGGTAGTAGCTACCATTTTAAATACCCAATACAAACTAAGAATATTAGAAGTTTTTTACCATGATATCGTTAGCACTCGTATATATAGTTCCCAACTTAAGTTGGCAAAAAATGCCATTACATCGCTATTTGAAAATTATGAGTCGACGAGCAAGTTTAATATACCATTAATGCAAGTTCAACCAAGCTTGTCCAAAGCACGAGATAGTATCGCGGTAAAAATACTTTAGAGTATCCAGTGTGGGGCACAAAGTAGTGGATCAAATGAATTGAGTCGTTACTTGGAGTCGGATTTAATAGATCTAGACGAGGATTTTAATATTTTGCAATGGTGGAAAACCAATGAAAACAAGTTTCCCCTTCTTACTGCAATTGCTTGTGATATTCTCACAGATCCAGTATCTACAGTAGCATCTGAGGAGGCTTTCAGTAGTGCTAGAAGATTAATTACGGATTATAGATGCAGTTTAGCACATGACACAATCGAAGCAACTATGTCTCTAAGAGATTAGTATTTAGCAGAAGACAGAAACTAAGTTTTGTTGATGCTAAAAGAATTGCCAGAGGAGTTATTATGAACAAAGTAGTTCTTTTACTTTTATTACTTAATTTGTAAGGCCATATGAATACTTGATTCATTTTTTTTTTCTTAAATTGAATTGTAGAGAGGTAAGGCTTTTATGTCCCCCCCCCCCTATAATGAAATTTGTGTCCCTATGTTTCATTTAAACCCAGCCCAAAAATCTCAGCCCGGAATGGCCTGCTAAAACCCGGTCCGTCTCAGCCCGATTATACCATGGGCGGGCCATGGACTGAAGTAGGTTAACTCCGGGTCGGGTTTCAGCAGGTTAAATCAAAAAATGTATATGGCACAACCCAGCCCGAATATTTGTTAGGCCCAAAAAAATCCTGCCTAAGCCCAACCTGACTGCCCAAATTGCCAGCCCTTGAAGCATGGTCTAGGGATAAAGATTATCTAAAGAAAAATTATATACATTTCTTTCACACAAAAATAGGATGACAGTATTGAAACAAATAGAATGAGCCATCCTTTTTGGTATTTGACTTGATCACTATTTGATCTCAACCTTTTAATATTGAGATTTTTGTATTTTGGCCCCAGTAGAAAATGAAAATTAACCTTTAAGCCCCAACTTCTTCACATATACAGTTTTGGACCCCAAATGGCCATTGACTACAGGTTAAAATACATTTACTCAGTCTTTTTCCGCTCTTTCCCTTTCTTACCCCTCATGTGAGTATTACGTGATTCTTTAAAACCCATAAAATCAAAATATAAATTGTACATTTCCACCTCATCACTCCACCACATCAGGCCTCCATGTCGCCACTCCACATCACCTCTCAATAGTCATTTCTCTCATCCCAACGGTCATATCTTCTCTCTCATATATTCTTCTCTCATTCTGGTTCTTCATTTGCGCTCTCTTTCTCTCAATCCCTCTTTGTCATTATCATTTGTGTTGTTAATTAAGTTTTGGTGTATGGGATTTATGGGAATTCAACAGTTTTGGTGTATGGGATTTATGAGAAATATGTGGTTTTGACATTAAAGTTGTTTTAAAGCTTTGGGGTAAAGACTAATTGCATGTAAATATATAGGGGGTACAACTTTTCAAATTTAATTATTTGGGGTTCAAAAGCTAACTGTAAAATAAATTCATTTATAGGTTTGCCCATTCTGTGAACAAGATTCCTACACTAGAGTGGAGTCTTGCCCATGGCTTTATAATCCTTGTAAGGCCCCAAATTGCAAGGGAACCATGAGATTAAAAGTGTCAGAAACACTAGCTAACCCTAATAGAAAATATTTGAAATGTCATATTGATACTTGTGGTTCTTTTCAATGTCTATTTGAAGCAATTGGGTAATCAAGTAAACCTTTTAGAGGTGGTTGTTTTGGTTGTGGCAAACATGATCATTGGTGAAAGAAGTGCCCTTGGAGAGTGGTAGATTGCCCTAAATTATGTGGGTCTCAGAAGGAGCTATGTGCATCTGGTACTGAGAAGACTAAGGGCCAAAAGTTTTTAAAATGCCATAATAACTTCTGTAAGAACTTCATATGGCTTAAGGAGTAAATGGTTGAAGTTGAGAAGAGGACTGAAGAATATAAGAAAAATGTAAACTTGAAGATCAAAATGAGTGTGACAATGAACTTGGATGATTTTTGTAAAGATTTTAAGTGAAAATCTAGTATGGGATGAATTAGATTTTGTACTTTAATTTTAATGTTTTATCATTATTCTCTATAAAGTTTAAGTCATTTGGTTTTGAAATAGTGAACAAGCTTCTCTGAACAAGCTTTTTCATAAAGTCTATTTTTTATAGCTTTTCATGGGGTTACACCTGTTGTTTCTATTCCTCGCCATGAAATGAAAGTTATACATAGAAGCCTGTAATTAGCTGTTGAAGCAGCAACCATTGAGAATATTCAGATTTGCACAAACTCTAACTTATGGTTTATTACATTCATCAGAAGAAGGATGTTCCCTGGACTCCTATATCATGTTTCAGGAAGTTTTGCATTATATTAGCCAGTAGAAGACATTTCACATCTTTCACAACTTCAAAGAGGCAAATAAAGGCCCCAACTTGTAATAGAAGATCAGGTGTTGGCCCCTAACTCCTTCCCTCTCGAACTGGTTAGATTCCTTGATCTGGATGCTAAGGGAACTAATTACTGTAAGTTATAAATTCTATTTTCTTGTATAGGTCTGGTCATGGGGTCCTTGCCTAGCAAAAACAAAAACAAAAACAAGTTTTCTTATGTAATTTTTTTAAGGCTTTAGCACCGCATAAACCATACCCTATTCTCCCGAACTCCTTGCCAACCTACCTCCCCAACCACCTCCACTATCTATATTTTGGAGTTTAAGTCTTCAATGCCCATTAATGACAGCTTGGCCTACACTCAAGCCACCTCCCTACATAAATCCCTTGATGCTATCTTGTTTTCTCCATAAAAAAACAAAGACCAAAAAAATCTTTTAGTTTTTTTTCATCTTCTCTTAACAATGGGGTCAGAGTCTGAGTCATTTGTAGAGGAGATGGGGTATTATGACTACCATAAAGATGATACTAATGGTGAGTAGGATGATTACACCAAAAAAGAATTGGAGAGGATACAGTGGGAAGATTAAACATATGGTGGTGCAATTGAAAGGGAGTTGGAGATGGCAGAAGGGCAAACTGAGTCAAAAGATGATGATAATGATGATGCAGATGCAGATGATGATGATGAAGAAGAAGAAGAAGAAAGGTGGTGGTGAGAAGAAGGGTGGTGAGGTATCTACATGCAAGATCTAGTGGGTCCTGTTACAGGAGTTTGTTGTTGGTGTTTTTTCTTGTTGTTGGTTGAGAATGTTTGTGATGTTGTTTGCTATTTATGGTGTTGTTCTTGATGTCTCTTGTTTGTACTTGATGTTGTTTAATGGTCGTGTTTTTTAAGATTGGGTAGTTTTAAATGTTTGTTTTAGTATTTTAATATTTGTAGTTTTAAAACATAAAAATGAGCATTAGTTAGTGGCCATAAATCCTACAACTGGCTTAAATTGTCAAATTGCTTTAATAGACATTAGAGAGACAATATAAGGACATACTAAGACTTTATTTATAAAAAAAGAAAGAAATATTGGTACATGTATCATCAATCAAGGTATGTACTTCCACAATCTTCTACAATCACTACCTGTAAACAAATTATGCATACAAATCAAAACATGCAGATCGAACATTCTTTAAAACATGCATAAGTGAAAACCTGATAAAAATTCAAAACAACAACAAGAACAATAATATGCAGAGTTACAAACAATACTATTACAAAGTATAAACCTGAAAAAGACAATGTATAACCAAATCAACATTTCACATTAAAATCCTTGTTCACATCATCATCACACTTGTACATTCATCCATAAATAACCATCCATATGAGATGTCCAAAAATAATTATCCAAATATTTACAGGGAGTCTAAATCTCCACCCAAAACAATTGTGATAAGAAAATAAACATTACATAATGTAGTCTATTAGTTACACTTTCTAAACCCTTGTTGGAGGTTAAAATGATTTATTGTAAGGGTTTGAGCTTAGAACTACATTGGGCCTTAGAACAACTTTTGGCCTTGGAACTGCTTTGGGCCTTAGAGTTGAATTTGGACTTGGAGTTGCATTTGTTGTAGGTAGAATCTCATGTCTTTCCTTCCTCACAGTTGGAGTTGCATTGGTTGTAGGTGGAGTTGGAGGTCTTCCCCTCCTCATAGTTGAAGTTCCAGGTGGAAGACCATGTGGGGTCAAATGAAATGCTTTGTTGAGATGTGTATCAACCTTCACTATTTGTCTAGGAATTTTAACCTTTAGTGGTGCAGGAGAACCTTTGCATGTTCTTTTGTTGTGGCCAAAGTGTCCACACTTACCACATTTTTTTTGTTTCTTTTCTTCATTTGGATCATGTATCATCAACGTTCTAGGCCTTCTAGCTCCTCTCAATAATGGGGGTGGCAAAAAATGATTTGTAGGTTGCAACAAACACAAATTAGACTATTAAAAATTACTACTTATATAACTATTAAGTAATTAAAAACAAGCCATTACTTACCTTTTTCCACTCTGACTGATCAATTACAGGTAAGATAGCTTCTTTGTAAGTTTCCACATATACTGAAACTTTATGACAGTTGGCTACAAAATTGTATTTGAGGACATTCAATATCATGAAAACTAAAAATTAAATCAAACAAAAAATATAAACAACTAAAAACTGATACTTACTCAACCCATGGCCAGTTATAAGGGAGTATAACATTAACAACATGCACACATAGGAGTCTAGTCACCTGCCACTCATGACAGTCACACTCATGTGTAGCTGTATTAACTCTCTACCTCTGGCCACTTAATGCATTGGCCAGCCAACAATCTTTTTTACTTCCTTCAATCTTATATTGACCATAGAATTTGGTCATCTTGTCAATATGTGTTTGTGCTCTAGGTACTATTAAAAGAACTGCAATAACAAACCTTAGTCAATAAATTCATTATAGTAAACAATGCATTCATATTTAACTGTATAAAAACTAAGACAATGTTTTGACTCACCAGCTTCCTCCCACTCTTTTGACTTCTTTCTCCTGTCATACATAATCTTTATGAGCATCAAATTTAACTTCTTTAATGCCTTATGGATTGGTTTATCTCTGATTTTCAAAATCTAATTATTGATGCTCTTAGAGAAGTTGTTCGTAATATGCTCACACTTTGTAGTGAAATCAAAGTGTGACCTAGCCCAATGTTTAAAGAGCTCCTTACCTAACCACTCATATGCACCTAGGTTGTCTTTTAACAGTTGGTCAAGGTGAATGTTCATATCAGTCTTCTTATAGGATTTGGCAGCATTCCATACTAAACTCTCCAAATGAGTACCTCTATGAATTTAAATTCTTCATATTCTTGTACATATACCTGAAGCATAACCTATGATTTGAATTTGGAAATAATTGATGAGATTTTTTGAGTTTAGTCTCACCTACAAACTGAATATTTGTCTTTAGTCCCCAAGTTATTGAAAAATATACTTTTGGTCCCCAAATGGTCTCTGACCACAGGTCAGCCCCAGTTAAAGTCTATTTTTGCCCTGAAATACCTAATCTACCCTCACACGGGTTGTACGTGCAGACAACTTATTACCTATTATCTAAAATCACGTGATGGTAGATTAGGTATTTCAGGGTAAAAATATACTTCAATTAGGGCTGACCTGTGGTCAAAGGCCATTTGGGGACGAAAAGTACATTTTTTAACAACTTGAGGACTAAAGGCAAATATTCAGCTTGTAGGTGGGACTAAACTTAAAATATCTCATAATTGATTAACAACTTCAATGAGTCCCTTCTATCTATCTGATAATAGTATCGATTTTGCATCATGAAGAGAGAGGTGAGGTTGAACCATCTGTAGAAATGTGAGCCATGATTCTTTGCATTCATATCTGCATAAATAAACTACCAAAGGAAATAGACCATTATTTTTATTAAGTCCAATTATGTAAAGACATTGGCCTCCATATTTTCCTTTCAAAAAACAACCATCCAATCCAAGTACTGGTCTACACCCATTTAAAAATCCAGCATACTGCCCTTATATATCACACATATTCCAGTCCCCTCATGAGTGTCTATGTTTTTGCCTGTATGTACTACGCTTCCAAGGTTTGCCAATAAGATTTGTCTAACCAACTCAGGTTATAGAATGTTACCTTCATCGTGTGACCCAACAATTCTCTTCATGCAAATGGTTCAGGCATTCCAAGCTGTGTAGTATGATATGTCCACCCATACTTCTCTTTAATCAAATCATAAATATCAGCTGGTTTAGTGGTCCTCACTACCCTCACAACTTATTTAACTTCATTTTCCACCCACTATGCATTTGCCATCTTGTTGGTATACTCAGTTCTCCTAGGACATGTGTGTTTTAAAATTGAACTCTCCCTTAAAGTGAAGGTGTGACCATCATGCAAAACCCTAGCATAAAACATCCACTGACACCCCTTATCATGCTCACTGCACTTGTACCTTAGTCTGTAATTCTCATTTATAACATTGATACACTGATGCTTTACGAGAATAGACCGTTGCCTAACATACTTCGTATATGCGTCAAGAGTGGGCTACTTCATGTCAATGTACAAATCTATATTAGGTATATGGGGATTAGAGCTTACAATCTCAGCTTACTCACTTTCAAAGATGTTATCACATTCCTTAGCAATATCCCTTATGTCATCATCACACCTATCAATATCTTCATGTGTAGGACCATCATCACCATCTTGGCTTGTGCGAGTAGAATAGTACCCCTCTTTAGCAACTAGTAACTCTAGGTCTAGTTCAGCTCCACCAACAAAAGCTCTTTCTTCTACAGCAAAAACCCCAGTACCCTCTTCCCCACCAACAAAAACTCCTTCTACACCAATAGCCCCAATACCCTCTTCCCCACCAATAGTGTCATCAACTACCTAAACTTCATCATCACTGAATGTGGTCATATATGGGAGATCATATAGTGTTTCTTCTGGCATTTCACTAGGTCTTACTTTTCTTTTTTTGGGTGTTATTCTTCTTGCAGTCTTAGGCTTCCTCTTTTCTTTACTATTTGGCTGACCACTTTTATTAGAGGTCTTATTTGGTGTCACCACCTTTGACCTGGGTTTTGGTATTCTTATTGGCTCTAATTGAGTGGGGGCATCAACATCTTGTGATATAGGTATCTCAGGTCATCATCAATTTTTATTACTTCTTGTTAAGTTTGAGTATTTGGGAGGACCACAATGTCAATTAGGGATGGAACTGAAACTGGGGTGGAGTCACATAGAAGTGTACATCTCGTAAGCTATCTACATCACTGAATTTCCACATGTTGATCAACTCATAATCGTTGCTCACTTGCACTAAATCACCAAGAAACAAACATACCACCTCAACTACAGACCCAGCAGGTATTGACTGACTCAGCTGTTCAAGTGAAGAGAAAATATAGTCCAATAGACCTTGAAAAAAAAGTGATCCCCATCAACATTTTCAAATATATATTTGTCACCCCCAACATATATATCATGTGTAAGACTTTTGTCCTTTGAGAGTAGCCACAATCCCCCCCCCCCCCTGCCAAGTGAATAACCACATTTTGTATGCCATTAATTACCAACAACAATTTATAAAGCACAAAACACCAATGTATGAAGTACCAATGTATAAAGCTAATTAAAATAGAGAATACCACTACTGCAACAAACACTAATGTATAAAGCATAAACAAATATTTTATCTCAAACATAAAACCCTAATTTTCAAATTCATTACTCCAAAGTCTATGTGATTCTCGTGATTTAATAACAAGAGAATAAAATACAAAGCCCTAATTAAAAAACCCTTAACTTACACCAATTGTGTAACAAAGTTAGGATCATGGAGATTTACATTCTAAGTTGGGATTATTAAAAGAGAAGAAGGGACAATTGTGTTCTTTAATTTCTGGGATTTGGTTTCACAGATAGATTTAGTGTATGAAGAGGGAGACAATGGTTTTGGGGGGAAATATATCGCATGTGTATCTTACATAATATGGAGTGGTGATGTGAAATGGTGACTATTAAGAGGTGATATGGAGTGGTGACGTGGAGGCAGGATGAGGTAGAGTGATGAGGTGGAAAAATGCGATTTATATTTTGATTTTCTGGGTTTTAAAGAATCACGTGATGCACGCGTAAGGGGTAAAACAGGGAAAGAGGGAGAAAGGACTGGGTCAATGTGTTTTGACCTGCAGTTAACAACTATTTGGGGTTCAAAATTGTATATGTGAAAAAGTTGGGGCCTAAAGGCTAATTTTCATTTTCGACTGGGGGGGGTCCAAAGTCAAAAAATCTTTTTAATATTTGACTTGTTCTTTAGCTCTTTAAAATCAAATAAGGTGACACTTTTACTACTGTTACAGGTCTACATGCTCATATCTAAAGGGTTTGGCCTTGCAAAGTTGTACGTTCTTAGCATGAAAGGGAAAAGTTGACGCACTAGTCAAACCATGTGCATATAATAAGGGTGTTTCGAAAAAGTAATTTCTCTTCAGATAATATTACAAATAAGATTGTCCGACAATCCGAGGTATGGACCAAGAACCCTAGCCAACTTTTGTATCAATACAAGCTAGGGAAACCACAAGTTTTTCTTTCTCCAACTTTGTTTTATGATGTAAGTGGTCGTTCTATGCCAAGACTTGTAAAATTTGTAAACAATCTGACTTTTAGAATTATACTAGAGCAAACACTTTTTAAGAAAATTATGTGATGTATACAAAATATTGTCTTTACAGAAATAAAAATCAAAATCAAAATAAGGTGATGGCTACAACCAAAAATAAATGTTATATATATATATACACATTCGAATAGCCACAAGAAAAATTAAAACCACATGACAGTTGTCTTTGGACACCTCAACAAATTGACTCTATCAAATTTTTTTCTTGAGTCGCCACACATAATCTTCAAAATTTATTGCCATGTCATTTCTTAAATTTTCCAATTGGATTATTTTATTTGTAGAAAATTTTACTATGTCATGACATATGGCATCATAATTAAGATTTTATTTCAAAAAACATTTATTACATTAGTAGTTTAGTACATGCCCGAGGGTATGCCAAGTACCATGTTCCATGGGATGTGTCTTAATACTTAAATATGTTTGGACCGGGTTGGTAACCGTTAATCACTTGGGTCGGGCGTGCTAGGTGGCCTGTGAGTAGTGTATGAGGTAGAATGTGCTGAGTTTTTTTTTAAGCACCGGGTTGTTAGCTTTATTGCTAGGTTTCCTCGTATAATAGCTTCCAATATATTAAAATGGCAGGATGTAATTTGTGTGCTATCGCGTAAGCCAATGAAAATGAAGAGAAGGGATAATGTGATATTATTTATAAGGGGTTGGATATGAATTTTTGGTTCGAGACAAATTCTATTTTGTGACTTTACAGAATAGGTATTCACAATTTGATGAAACCATGTACCTAATATGTTTTAGAGTAGGTTGTATTAATTGCAGGTTGTATCAGCTGTAAGTATTGATAAATAGCTAGTTATGGGGTTTGCTTAACCCTAGCTTGCAAAATATACACACATATACGCACACACACACACACACACACACACACACACACACACATACCCTAATCACATAGCCAAATACAATTTATACTTTTAAGATTGTTCTCTTAGTTTTCTAGATTGAAACTAAGTAAAAGATGTCTTGCTGTTATTTTTCAAACCATATTTTATCACTGTTTGCCCGAGTAATCCTTGGGGCATATGAGAACCTCACCAACCTACTTGTCAGGTAAGTCAGGGTAAATACTGGCGGGTATCCCTTGTTGGTGATTAATCAACATTAAAGTTTCATAACTCAAAATTAAATTATTGTGAAAGTGTATACTTATGGCTGAACACAGTAGGAGAGAAAGAAAGAGAAAGAGAGAGAGAGAGAAAAAAAAAAGAAAAAAAAAAGAAAAAGAAAGAGAAATATATATATTAAAGTATCTAACTAATTATAAGTCCCTTAGGACATATTTATAGGTAAATGGGGTAATGGTTACCTTAACCCCCCTACTAAACTAACTCCCTTCATGTGTCTTTACGTGGGTTGCCAAACCCTGTCATGGGTTGGGATTTTCCATAACACTCCCCCTTTTGGGTACCCGTATAATCTTGAATTAGCTTGCTCTATTCAAAAACCTAACCAGGAAACCTTGTAAATATGAAAGAATGCAACCAGTCTTTCAAGTTAGCGTAAGACATGCTTTATGTTGTCTCGTTAAAACCTTACATGAAAAAACCTCTAGTAAGCTAAAAACTACAGCGAAGGACAAAATAGTGCAATGCGTTTTAGTCTTTGAGTGTTTAAGAATCTCCCCCTAATTGTAATCTGCTAAGTCTCCACATCCCAATGTCGCAGACCAACTTTCTGAACGCCGCTCTTGCAATTGACTTCATAAATAGGTCAGCTAAGTTTTTTGGTGAACGAACTTGTTGGATGTCTATAACTCTAGCTTCTTGTAGTTCGTGTGTATGAAATAACTTCGGGAATATATGCTTTGTGCGATCTCATTTTATAAATCCACCTCGTAACTATTGTATACATGTAGAGTTATCTTTGTATATCATTGTTGGTGAGCTTCTTAGAGATAATAGTCCATAACTTGTGTCTACATAGTTGATGAGCGATATGAGCCAAATTACTTATCGTCCAGCTTAATGTAGTGCCAAAATCTCTGCATGGTTGGATGATGTTGCCACCATGGTTCGCTTCACCGATCGCCATGATATTATCGTGTCGTTCGCCATAAATATGTAACCTATTTGTGATCTGCCTTTGTGTGGGTCTGAGAGATAGTTTGCCAACATCTGCATAACCTATCAACTTCTTCTTAGAGTTTTTTTAGTAGAATAATCTTAAGTCGGTTGATCCCTACAGATATCTAAAGATGTGTTTTATTCTATTCTAATGCCTTTGTGTAGGGATCGAACTGTGCCTTGCTAGCAGATTTACTACAAAGGAAATATATATATGGCCTTGTACACCCTGTTAGGCACGATAAAGCTCTAGTAGCTCCTAGATATAGAACCTCTGGCCCAAGGAATTCTTCATCCTCATCTAAAGAATGGAATGGGCCAGTCTTAATGTCTAGTGACCATGAAACCATTGGTGTGGACAATAGATGACATTTATCCATATGGAATCACTGTAAAAGTCTTTTTGTGTACGATGACTAATGAATGAACTTGTCACCAGGTAAATGCTTTGTCTGTATATTCAAGCAGAACTTTGCTCTATCTAGATCTTTCATTTTGAACTCCCTTTTTAAAGACTCTTTCATCTTGAACTCCTTTTTTAAAGATGTGACAGCTTTTTCCATCTCTCCCTGAATTTCGATGATAGTCAGGTCGTCTGCATAGACTGTGATGATAACATATCCTTTGGTTGTCTTCTTGATAACGACACATGGTGCAATAGGATCATTTGAGAATACAAGATTCCTCAAATGCTCAATTAACCTATTTTGCCACTTGAGACCGAATTGCTTTAATCCATATAATGATTTCTTTATTTTAATATCGTAGTTATGTTTATCGTCTGGTTTAATATCCTTAGGTAAGGAATAACCATAAGAGATTTTCATATGTATACTTGTATCAAGTTTACCGTGCAGGTCTGCGTGATTACATCCATTAGACGAGTATACGGCCCTTCTATGACTAACAAACTGAGTTAGTACGTGCGTGATTGCGTCCATCACAGGGAGCATTTTAAGTCCCCTCATAATTTATTCCTGGTCTTTACGAGAATCCTTGTGCAACTAGATGAGCTTTATAGCTCACAATTTTCCCGAATTCATTACACTTTCTGAGTGAATACCCATTTATGTCCAATAAGCTTTGTGGATGTATTCCACTGGACTATCTACCCAAATACCTCCTACTTTACGAGAACGTCCAACTATATTTTGATAGTTGATTCCTAAGATGACCAATCTTGCCGTTGCTAATACTCAGTAAAGTTTTAGATTCAGGATCCTTATCCATAATAGAGGGAGCGATTGCATCTAAAAATTTGTTGTCGACAACTTCTTTTGACGGATCAAGTTGTTCCCCTTATGATTAGACATAATTTGCAGAGATCTCATAATTCTCTAAATGTGTATATGTCCCAATTCGGGCTGTTCATTATGTGTAATCTCGGCAAGTATAATCGATCATGTAGCTACAATTATCTGGATATTTGGCGGTATTATGTGTTTTTATAATGCTGACTACACCAGCAGTCGATGCGATAGTTTGTGTTCTTCTGTGATACTAACATCACCATAAGTCTTTGATTCCCTGGCACATTTTGCTAAACGTCGAATAAAGGCCTTATGTTGCTTCTGTAGTAGAACCCTAGGTGGTTTACTGACCTCTGGTCCTTTCGAGGTCTGGCACATCTACGTTTAACCTGTGATTCACTAGCGTGAATGTTCATAGAGATCTTTGTTGTATCTCAATACGTGCTGACACATTCCTAGTAGGTACGTGTGACTTTGTTACTTTGATTAATGCATTATTGAATGCATCGGGCAGTTCAAGAGCTATCTTGTGTAAGTGTAGTAATATGTAAGTCTTTTTGTCACTTTGGGAGGTGGATAAATCAAGATTTTGTGTATTCCATGAGATCTTTATTTATGGAACTTCACATTGTACTGCTGTTTTACTTTCTCCTAACTGTGGGAAAATTATCTCATCAAAGTGGCAATCTGCAAAACATATAGTAAAAACATCACCTATAGTAGGTTCTAAAAATCTAATGATTGACGGTGAATCATATCCTACATACACACCTAGGCGTTGCTGGGGTCACATTTTGGTTCGTTGTGGTGTTGTAATTGAAACATGCAGTGCACATCCAAATGTGTGTAAATGGGAGATATTGAGTTCATGCATAATTACCAGTTGTATTGGTAAATATTGATGATAAGTTGTTGGTCTTAATCGTATTAAGTCTGCGGTGAACAATATGGCATGTGCCCAAGCAGACACGTAAGTTGAGTGCGCATCAACATCGGTCGGGTGATCATCTATAATCGCCTGATTAGCTATTATGCGCGTTATACCATTTTTTTTTATGTACATAAGTACTAGATGTTTAAATCAATTCCCATGGATGTATAATAATCATCAAATGTGCGATAACTAAATTCTTTAGCACCGCCCAATCTTAAGGGCTTAATTGGAAAATCTAGAAAATGAGCACATGTGCGTATTATTTGTGCAAATGCATTGTTTCTAGCTAATAGAGGCATACATGTGACCAACGACATGATGCATCAATCAAATCTATGAAATACTGAAAAGATCCACTTGTTGGGTGGATTGGTCCGCATATATCTCATTGTATCCTTTGAAAGAATGTACACGATTTTATTCCTAATTTGGTGATTGACTGCCTAGTAATAAGTTTTCCTTGTATACAACAAAGAACAACTTTTCTTTTAGTAAATGTATCTTTCGACCACGGAGAGGTTGTCCAGTCGAATTATTAACAATTTGTCTCATCATTGAAGATCCTGAATGTCCAAGATGATCGTTCCAGTTCTGTAAGCCAGTTCATTAGTAATGGCATAGGATTCTATGATGCGTATATATGTCTGATATATACCAGATGACTGACTGGGAACTTTTCCAAAACAGTTTGTAATTATTTGTGAAGGAGGTGATGAGAAGAAAATCATTTTTTCTATTTCGCAGGTTTCAATTTGGTATCCGTTCTGACATATATCTTTGAAACTAAGTTTCCTAAAGGACTTACTTTAGTATAAGGTTTTTTCAATATTAATATCATGCATGAGGAGAGCATAATGCAAGCATCTCCTGAACCTTCTATTAGACTTGTCGTTACAAAAATAGTGGTTATACTACATCTTTTAAAGTCAGATTGGAGAATTAATCCTTACTTCTAAAGATAGAGTGGGCAGTACTGGTGTCCACAAGACACGGTTCTCCTAAATTGGTTGATAACATTGTGAAAAAATGAACAGATCCATATTAATGGTCTAAATGAGTTATTAACTTGCTAATAATAGAAGTCCATAACTAGTT